>QXTE01000349.1:761416-886805 GCA_003942145.1 Platysternon megacephalum
TTTAAAGTGCAGGCTAGGCCAATGTGTAACTGATGCTGGTTCAGGAACCCGCATCAGCTATATTGGTATAAGAGACAGTTAAGCCGTGTCTACACTGCAAAACTAAGTTAACCTAACTTGCGTCCGCCTCCAGCCCCCGCAGTAATTACATCACTTGTGCGTGTCTACACTTTGCTCCTCATGTCGGCGGGGTGTGCTCTCCCCGGGAGCGCTTGTATCGATTGGACTGTCAGCATGGGGCATTGTGGGACGGCTCCTGGAGGCCAGTCACAGTCGACGTAAGCCACGCGGTGTCCACGCTGACGCTGCGTCCACCAAACTACGTCAGCCTTGACGCCGCACCGCTCGTGGAGTAATTAAGTCAGCATGGCAGGGCAGTTACGTCAGCGGGAGCGAAATGAAGTGTAGACACTTCCATGGTTAGGCTGACGTAAGCTGCCTTGCGCCGACTCTGTAGAGTAGACCAGACCTTTCATCAGTATAACTGCGTCCACACAAGGGTTTATACCAGTGTAACACATAACCGTTTTTTAGGGTAGGGACTGGTTGTGACGACAAGGAAAGATCACGTCTGGTAGCCTAATTCGTCACCCATCCCATGGCTGCAGGCACCTCTGTGGGCTGGA
Organism: Platysternon megacephalum; assembly: GCA_003942145.1. Classification (NCBI taxonomy): domain Eukaryota; kingdom Metazoa; phylum Chordata; order Testudines; family Platysternidae; genus Platysternon; species Platysternon megacephalum. The sequence goes on from QXTE01000349.1 coordinate 762,043, forward strand.
GGGGCAGCTGTGCATTCAGCAATGTGGGCAGCAAGGTGAGCTGAACCCCCAGGAGAGGAGTGCAGGTGAGCTTGCGTTCATAGAACAAGAGCTGGGGGACTCTGGAGAGCTGGATTCTGTGCCTGGCTCTGCCAGGGATTCATTGAGTGACCATGACAGAGTCCCTTTGCCTGTGTGTGCCTCGATTTCCCCACCTGTAAGATGCAGATGAGACTTAATTCTTGGGTGGAAGGGGAGGTGCTGAACTCACTGAAGCTTGTAAAATGCTGGGAGAGCCCCATGGAGAGAATCAGAGTGGATAAAAATAAATGATTTTTTTTTTTAAATCCTTTTTTTTTTTTTAATTTAAATAGCATTTTTTTGATAAAAAATGCTTTTTGAGGAAAAAACCATCTAAAGATTGTTTTAATTAAGATACATTATAGCTCAAAGATATCTCATCATGGAATAGGGATTATAAATTCTAATTCTATAGTATGAGACAATATATTCATGTAATGTTTAAGAAAAGTTTTGTAAATGAGTTCCAATATTTCATGGATGAGGGACCCAATCTTACGGAGTTCCAGGGGCTTCTGTATAGATTATTTAGAAAGATTAACCTATCTACCCAATGGGACTCAGTGCTCAGTCTAGAAGATACCATCAAAGATGCTTAGTTTTGCAGTTCTCAAACTGTGGATTTGTGTCTCCAGAGATATGTTTAACAGCAAAAATGTTTATATTTATTTATTTAAACAGAGGTGAGAAATAACAGACCTCAACCCTATTGTCCCTCTGCAAATTTGTGTACACAGAGTCAATCCCTTAACTCTCCTTTCTGTATGATTGAGAACCCACACTTCATTAACATGGTTCAGTCATTAAGACCAGGATACAGTCCACCCAACAGAACGGATGTCGCAGGCAAATTGCTGGATAAAGTGTATGAAAGAGAAATTGAGCAGTGTGCAAAAGGTCTAGAGGATAAAATTGTTAACCTGACTCTTGATGGGTGGAGCAATGTCCACAATGATCCTGTTGTATGTGCTTGTGTGACAACAGAAGAAGGGAATGTCTTCCTTACAGAAACAATTGATACATCAGGAAATGCCCACACAGCAGAATACTTAAAAGAAGTAGTAGTAAAAGCTATAACAAACTGTGGGGAAAAAATTCAAATGTCTAGTATGCAGCTTGGTCACAGACAATGCTGCAAATGTATCCAAGATGAGAAGAAATTACAGGTCTGTCTCATCTTACGCTGGGGTTACGTTCCGCGGTCAGCGCCTAAAGCGAAAACCGCGTATAGTCAAAATTACATTGAGTGTAATGGCGGGCAGAATCGCCCGCCCTACAGAAACAGTATTTAAATGGTTATTTTTTTCTTTTTGTTTTTTGTTTTTTTTCTTGTTTTTGCCGACCGCATAAAGCTGAAATCGCACATGTTAAATGCGCCTAAGATGCGACAGACCTGTATTTAGAAGAAAGTGAAGAGAGTCCCAAGCTAATAACATACGGTTGCAGTGCTCATTTGATGCACCTCCTAGCCAAAGACTTCAGTGTTCCAGAAATAAAGGCTAATGTTGTTGAAATTGCAAAATACTTTTGTAACAACCACTTTGCAGCAGCTGCACTGAAAAAAGTGGGAGGAACCAAGCTAACTCTCCCACAAGACGTGCGGTGGAACTCAGTAGTGGACTGTTTTGAGAACTATATCAAGAACTGGTGTAATCTAATGAGAGTCTGTGAACAAAATCATGAAAAAATAGATGGCACTGTCACAGCCAAAGTTCTCAACATTGGGCTTAAGAGAAATGTTGAACACATGCTGAGTACCCTGAAGCCTAGTTCTGTAGCATTGAACAAAATGCAGGGAAATAGCTGTTGAAATTTGGAAGGAACTGAGTGAGATCTTAAAGAGAAATATGCAACGACGGAGTTAAATTACAAGCATTAAAAAAAGAATGGGACAAGCACTATCTCCAGCTCATTTTCTTGCAAATATTCTCAATACTCGGTACCAGGCTCAAACAACTGCTGAAGAAGAGGAGTTGGCTCTGACATGGACATCCAGCAATCATCCCTCCATAATGCCAATTATAAGAAACTTCAGAGCTAAGGGTGAACCATTCAAGAAATATATGTTTGCTGCTGATGTTTTAAAGAAAGTCACACCAGTGAACTGGTGGAAGTCACTTAAGCACCTGGATTTAGAGACTGTTGAAGTGATCATCTCACTTTTAACAGCAGTAGCTTCTTCTGCCTGTGTAGAAAGAATATTTTCTTCTTTTGGACTAATTAATTCCAAATTGAGAAATCGTTTGGGACCTGAAAAAGCAGGAAAGCTTGTTTTTCTTTTCCAGATGATGAACAAACAGGAAAATGAAGGGGAAGACGACTGAGTTAGCTGCAGAAGCCAATATTTTAAGTTTCTCATGTTGACCTGGATGACAGTCGATTTTTAAATTTTTTTTAAAAAAATATTTCATTTAACTATTTTAGTTAAAAACAATTTTAACAAAAAACAAACCTGATTTTAAAAAACTTGAATGTTTAACTAAATTCAAAAATGCATATGCTTGTTTTGTTAAAATATTATGTTTGCTGTTGAAGAAAAAAATCCAGAATACATAATGTTGTTGTTTTAGTTAAATAAAACAATTTAAATGTCTGTCTGGTGATGTTCTCCTCCTAATACAGCCTGGCAAGAAATCCTCCAAATATTAATGATTAACCTGTTGAACTGGAGATAGTTCACCTCCCAATGACTTCATAAATATCTGCTTCAATTACCTTTGGTAAATGAAATAGCCAAACCATCATTCACTTTCTGATATAGCTGTAAAACTAATCTGAAAAGTTTTCAAAATAAATCACTTAAAAAATGTATANTTAAATTTTTTTTAAAAAAATATTTCATTTAACTATTTTAGTTAAAAACAATTTTAACAAAAAACAAACCTGATTTTAAAAAACTTGAATGTTTAACTAAATTCAAAAATGCATATGCTTGTTTTGTTAAAATATTATGTTTGCTGTTGAAGAAAAAAATCCAGAATACATAATGTTGTTGTTTTAGTTAAATAAAACAATTTAAATGTCTGTCTGGTGATGTTCTCCTCCTAATACAGCCTGGCAAGAAATCCTCCAAATATTAATGATTAACCTGTTGAACTGGAGATAGTTCACCTCCCAATGACTTCATAAATATCTGCTTCAATTACCTTTGGTAAATGAAATAGCCAAACCATCATTCACTTTCTGATATAGCTGTAAAACTAATCTGAAAAGTTTTCAAAATAAATCACTTAAAAAATGTATAGTGTGTACCTTCTAAAAATGAAACCTACATCTATCTGAGTTGTGAAGAATATGTATTAAGGTTATAACCACCAAGAATGCACTTTTATGTAGAAATCCATGATTAAATTGAGTCTTCCTGACTAGTGATTTAAATCAAATCCACCCTGGAGAGAATGGAAAAGTAGCATTATTTTCTTAGTTGCCCAAGATGGAGCTTGACCAGGATGCCTCTACCCTGACCTTTAATCGGAGACCCAAGAATAGGCTGTGGGCGATTGTGCCGTCATCTGTGGTGCCTCCAGCCCTCCCCGGTGCTCTTCAGAACATGCTGGTTCAAAGTGCTCTCAGCCTGAGTGCATTAGGCATTTGACGGTGATTTATTTGTTTGGCTATTGATTACTGTGGTGGTTTGCGGTTTCCCCATTGCTTGGTTGGATGGGGGAGGGAAGCATTGCTAGCCTCATTCCAGATGGTGCCAGGTGTTCCGGGTCAGTTGTGCACGTTTGGACTTTGTACCGAGAGGCCTCAGGTCCCAGAGCCAGGGGTAGGTGAGGTTCTGTTTCAGTTTTGAACCCAGGTGTCCGGGGCCTTGCGGCATGATGATCCTGCTCTGCTCTCTGAAGTGGAGGTGGAGTTGGGGCTGAACTAACCTGTGTAGACCCCTGGCCTATAGTTCTGTGGCTGATAGTCCCATCCGAATGTCAGCGTGCTGTGCCGAGTGCCTGCAATGTTGCCCTCGAGCGAGTGGCCTGCAGGGAGGATAAGAGTCTGTTACTACGTGCCCCTAAAGGAGATCTCCCTTAGCTCAAGTAGCAGAGGCCCATGTGGTAGGAGCTAGAGGTCCCAGTCCCGGGTTCCATCGATGGTGCCTCATGCGAACAGTGCAGCTGACGACTAATGTGTCTGCCTGTGTGTGTGGCCCATGCACTGGGGACAGTAATGATCTGTTCCCTGCAATGCATATTCAGCCACTAGATGCCCCAGCATGCTGTATGGAGTTCCAAACAGGGTGTAGTCTCTGGTCAACAACACGGTTAAAGCTGGGACTTGAGCTGTGTGGATGCCGATTTGTTTGCATGTGCAGTCGTAGCTGTTTTCATTAATAAGCCTCTTCTGCTTAAACTGGCCTGGGATTCCATCTTCTGGGCAGCTCCTGATGGAGAGAGGACTGTAGGTAGCAGCAAGCAGCGCAAAGAGCGCCCAAGGCAGGGTATGGGGACAGACGCTGCTCAGTGGGTTTCAGATGCTCCAGTACTAGCGTGCTGCTGAAAATGTGAGGGTGGCTGTTTAAAGCAGAGAGGCAGTCAGAGCTGCATGGCTGCTTCCCTCCCCCAAGATGAGTCTAAACCCTATAATGAGTCGTGGCCAGACACATACACATGAACCCAGGGTCCGTCAACTCCACAGAGAGGAGCCTCTTCCATCTGTGGGAAAGGGGAGCCCGGTTCGGGGTCAGTCAGGAGCGGGCTGGTACAGATGCTGTGGGTCAGTCACTACAGTGAGACCAACTCCTGGGTGCCCAGCCAGTGCAGAGCATCCCAGCAGTGCAAGGCATGGTGTGCTGGGTTAAGGCTGCTCAGACGATGCCTTCTGCACTCCCCACTTGGGGCGGGGGGGGAAACGTGGCGTGTGGGATTGCAGCCTTGCGACTCTGGTCCCAGTCAGGGAGCACCCCATGGTGCTGTTGGGAAGGCTGCCTGTGCCTGCGGGTCCCAGCCGCTGTGCTTGCAGCTGGCCAGCAGTGAGTGGGTCCGTGCCCCACTCTGCGCTAGCTGGGTGGGTAGTGCCACTGTCTGAGGCATTACTGGCTCCTGCCTCAGCACGCACACTTGGGTCACACTCACTTGTGCTGTTGCACACTGACCCGTGCCCTCCTGCTGGAGACTGGCATCTGCATAGTGCACGTGCTGGCACCTTCTCCTGCTCCCACCACGGGGCCTGGCCTGGCCTCTCTAGCCCTGTGACCCAGACAGGATCATCTCTGCTCCTTGTGTCGGGGAGGGACTGCTTTAGGGTGGCTCCTATGCCCTCTCCCATCGCTCTTTGGGCCCTGAGCGCTGCTGGACTCGCCTGGTGCAGCTTTCCCATGCCCTGAGCAGCGCAGCTCGGAAGGGCCAGTAGTTCCGTGCTCTGGCTCTGCGTGTGGGAACGAGTGGGGCTGCCATGCGTGGCTCTGCCTGCAGGTGCCTCCAGGGCAGCACCACGCTGGCCTCGTTAATCCTGGGCTTGGCGGATCTTGGCCGAGTCAGCAATGCAGTCCCAGAGGGGGTGGATGCTTCACGCCTCTGGCTACATGCGGAGGTGCCTTTTCCCCACGGCTCGGGGCATTGCTAATAAAGGCAAAGGGAGCCCCAGGGCAGTCTGGCTGTGCTGAGTGAGTGGGTCTCAGCTCAGTTCCTAGCATACAGGTGCCTGCCTCCCCTAACGGTGGCTTTCAGCGGCATGCCGAGGGCTGGATGGGCCGCATAGAATGAGGGTCCGATTCCGTGCCGCACTCCCAGGAGGATCAGTCTAGGAGAGGGGGCACCTCTAAGCCCCCTTTGTGCCCTCTCCGGATTGTGGGCTGCTCCAGGAGCTGACGTGGCCCTGGGCTAAATCTAGAGCGGCCCATCACAGGCTGCAGTGTAGCTCACCAGCCCCAGACCCCAAGCACCGAGGGCTCGCCCCGACCCCGGCACCTGGGAGGGAGCAGCATAGGGCTGTTCGTGGCTGTCCTGGAGGGATTCTCCCTGGCCCCACGCGCAGCCCAGAGGAATCTGTCCCCAAACTCCTCCATCATCCCTAAGGGCCCTTTCCAGGCTGGGTAGCAGAGGCAGGGGGACGCTTGTCCTGCTGCCACCTCCGCTGCTCCTCTCTGAGGCTTTGGTCTGCAGGGCTGCCAGGCCCCACCAGCCGTGCGCTCCCCTGCTGGGGGAGTGAGGACCTGCCCGCGGTGGTTTGTGCTGGCAGCAGGGTGGGTGGTGCCAGGCGTCAGCAAGGCCACGTGCCGCTAGGGAGAAACCTACTGAAGCAATAGAGCCGAAAAAGGAACGAATTCTGCAGCGTGGGCCTGAGAGCAGAGCTCATGCCTTGTGGGGAGCTGTCTGGCACCCCCTCACCCTGCGTTTCTCCCCCCTCTTCATCCTTCATGGGGTGTTCTCCCACAAGGGGGGAGGGTCTTGGCTTCATCTGTGCTGCTGCCCCCCAAGCCTGGGTCCTATTAAGGGCTCTGCCATTGATGTGCTTGGTGACCTTGGCCAAGTACCTCCCCTGCTCCGTGCCTCAGTTTCCCCACCTGGAAAACCAGGGTGATCCCCCTCTTCAGGAGGCTGAGGATTATTTCATTCACAAGGCGTTAGATGGGCAGAGTATTTATAAATTACCCTCCTTTTCACAAATGGGGAACTGAGGCCCACGGAGAGGCGAGGAGCAGTGGCACCGGATGCCCTCATGGTCTGTATTTGAGACGGGACCCCGGGGAAGGGCTGCCCTGGTGTTGGGCGATTGCAGCTCGTTGGAGGGCACGACGTGTAAAGCTAATTAAATATCTGCGGAGACAGTGGAGGGGAGCCCGCCCCGCCCAGCCCGCCGCCTGTCCCAGCTGCTGTCTCCCACACTCCTCTCCAGCGGGGTAGCACCGTGTGGGGTAGGAACGCTGCGGAACAGCGTGGAAAGCAGCTGATGTGACAGGCTGAGTGCAGAGCTCGGAGCCTTGCCAGGAGTCCTCCAGCACGCGAGCTGCCTGCTTCGATCTAATCCTTGCCACCGGGGGTCCTCTGCCAGGACCCCCCCGGGGCAGAGATGTGCCAGGCCCAGTTGCTGGAGACGCCGTACCGTTCCACGGCTTGGGGTGGAGTCTCCGCCGTAAGAAGGGCTGGGGAGTGGTTGGCTCCTGGCAGGACTTGGGACCCCCTGTCAGGTGGCTTGGGCTGCCCTGTGATCAGAGGCAGAGTGCACCGTGCTGCAGGTGGCTCCCGGGGCCATGGGCCTGAGGGGTCCCCACCTGGCCGTGATCTTCCCGGTGCAGATTATCTGGAGAGGAAAGGCTGGCGGGTGTGAAGAGCAGTGGGCAATGCATGCTGGAGCCGGGAAATCTTCCTAAAGCCCCGTCCCGTTGGCCCCGGCTCCTGGGAGAGAGACTGGCGCTGGTTTGGCTCTCTGGGCTAGCAGGGAACTAGGGAGAGGGCGGGCGGGCTGGCTGTGGGTGTGTGTGTGTGTGTCTGTGAGATGTAAGGGAGAGGGGGTGTTGGGGGGTAGCCCAGGGACCTGCTTTTTCAGGTGGGCATCAGTATCTGGGCTTTCTGCCCGCACCCCAACCAGCCTCTCCAGGTTTGCTCCCCTGTGGGTGGCTGGCTTGGGACCAGGGGCAGCTCCAGGCACCAGTGCACCAAGCGCGTGCCTGGGGCGGCGAGCCACTGGGGGGTGGCCTGCCAGTCGCTGTGAGGGCGGCAGGCAGGCTGCCTTCGGCGGCAAGCCTGCGGGAGGTCCACCGGTCCCGCGGCTTTGGCGGCAATTCGGCGGCGGGTACACCGAATCCGCGTTACCGGCAGACCTCCCGCAGGCACGCCGCCGAAAGCCACCTGACTGCCGTGCTTGGGACTGTTCTCCTGCAAGGGGGCAGGGAGAGCCTCTCTGAAAACCCAAATCCAGCCCATGGGACAGCTTGCTGAGTAGCTGGGCCCTTTGCACCGCCCCCCTGTTCCCATTGAGAAGGAGGGAGGTGCAGCCTCCAGCCCATGGATCCGGGCTTTTGGGAAGCTACTCCCAGCTCTGGCAAGGTGTCGGGCTCCTGCTGCTGCCTCCCAGTGCGTGTGTGTGGCACAGGGGCTCTCCCCTGCATGGCGAGTGGGTGCTGATGGGGTTGGTATTTAATCAGGTTGCTGCAGCGAACAACCAGCCCAGCCCTCTGCATTGCCCTCCTCTGCCCCACCCCCTTCACCCCCATCTGTGTCCTGACTCTTCCCCCCCGCCCCCACTTCCGTGGAGTCACAAGGCATGTGAGGCCCTGGGCAGGGTGGCTGTGCCCATGGAGCAGCCTGGGCCTGGAGCGCTGGCGACTGAAGTTAAAATCTCAAGGGCAAAATCAAGATTTGAAACACCAGCCCCTGACCTGCTTAAATCCCTCCTTACGCCCCCACCTGCCATGCTGCCTGCAGATCGCCCCGCCCCACCCCGCTGGGGCCGCTGCTTTATTCCACCCAACCCCGTCCTCCGCGCTCCTGGTTCGCCGTCTGGGTGGCGCATGGCACAATGGGGCCCTGTTCTAGACTAGAGCTCGGCTCAGACCTAACCTAACTCGATCACAGCCGACCCAAGCCCCTCGGGTTGTTTCCATGCCTGACGCGTGGAGTCTGGTCCTGTTGGGTCCAGGTTGGGCTGCCAGGCTCTAGCCACTGCCCGGACTCCGTTTTCTTTATTTTGTGTCCTCCAGGGAGCCACTGAGCTAACTGTCCCCTGGACCCTCTCCCGTGGCCCAGTCCCTCGGTCGCTCCCCATCCCGGCCCAGCCCCGTGCACCCGAAAGGGCAGCTGGTTCTCCCCTCCCCCTAGGCTGCACCACTGCCTTGTCTTCAGGGCTCGGCCTGGTGGGGGTTTCCTGCTCCCCATGCCCTGTGCCTGCAATCCCTCTCCAGCCGCCTCCTGCCCCTGGGGTCGGGGCGATGGCTGCTGCGTGCCCCGCTCCGGCCAGTGCCGCCAACGAGCCGCAGCACACTCACTCTAGGGCACACGCAGCGAGGCGGTGACGGCTGGCAGGAGTGGGTCACGCAGCCCCCCCGACACCGCCCCCCACCCCCACCCCCGGGCCGGAGGAGGTGACCAGAGACCACCGAGCCTGAGAGAGTCGGGGTGGTTTTATACCCGGCACTGCTAGTGGGGGCCCGTCGGGTTCCAGGCCTCCCCGGATCCGTGGCTGGGTTCCTGGGCCCTGCGGGCTCTGGCTGGCCGGGTGGTTAAAGGTCCCAGGAAGCAGTGGGTGGGTTTGCGAGGGGGCTAGGTGGGCGTTCGCACCCATCCCCAGCCCTCTCTGCGGCATCTGCACTGCACATGCTATTGGGGTCAGTGAGTCCTGTGGATTAGTGCGATTTACCGCGCTGCTGGGAATCCCTCCCGGGAGGGGCAGGGACTGGTGGTATTCTTGGCCTCTGCAGCACTTCCGGGTATTAGCTGTGGCGCCAAACAGCTGGGGAATTACTGGCTTCGAAACTGCTCCCCGCCCCCACCCAGCCCTCTTCCTTGCAGTGTCAGTCGCTTCAGTGAGTCACTTCTCTGCTGGGAACAGCTCCCGGCTCCTCCCCCCCCGAAGAGCTCAGCCTGGGGGGGCCTGGGCCTGGCCTCCTCCGGTGCCGGGTTCCCTTAGCACCCCTCCTCGTCCCTGGGATTGCAGGAGCTCCAAGAGGCCCCTCGTGGTGGGTGCTGCACAGGTGCAGTCCCTGCCCCCAGGAGTTTACAGTCTAACGGGGCGAGACAAAGGCAGGATGGTCACAGAGGGGCGGAAAGGGGCAGAGATTTGCCCAAGGTCACCTGGGCAGAGCTGAGACTCTAACCCAGGTCTCCTGCGTCCTAGTCTAGTGCTTACCCCCGGGCAGCTGCTCTGGTCCTTGTGCTTTGCTTGCTCTTTGCCTCTGGCTGTTCCGTGCCCCAGGAGGTGCCCATCACCCTTGTTATCAGTCGCCCCCTGCTGGATGGCTGCCTGTTGGTTTAGTCTTGCATGCCTCCTTTTCCCGTTTGCAGCTGGTTCCCTGCTCCCTGTTAGCTGTGCGGAGAGCCGGCCGGCCCCACGGTGCAGGCTCCTTCGTGCGGCCAGCCGTCAGCATCTTCCTGCAAAGGTCCCCGCGTGCCCCATGAGAGCAGCCAGAAACGGGGAGCCAGCACAGCTGCTGCTGCAGAGAGGAAGGGGGAGCCAGAGCCCCTAGTGGGAGTGAAGCTGCCAGCCCCCCCAGGAGAGGGAGTGCCCAGGGGCTAAGGGGGATGGGGGCAGCGAGGAACAGAACCCATGGGTGGGGAGGGGTGGGGGGGGGAAGCAGAGGGTGCGAATCACTCCGTTCCAAAAGGGCAAAGCCCATGGGGCTAGAGTCAGCTGAGAAGGCACCAACAAAGCGCCAGCGTGCGTCTGCCATGGGGCCGTCTCCTGTGCTGGCCCTTGGGATGTCTGGGGAGCAGCGAGTCTGTAGGTCACTGGAGGGCACAGATATGTAGGCACTGAGCTGGGGATGGCAGGGGTCCAGGGCGACTCTTAGTCAGACTTTTAAAAGCTCTTCATTCCTCATTTAGCACCTATTGAGTGAGACGTTTGGGAGAAAAGCTCTGCTGGATAAAGACTCAGACCCTGCCCCCTCTTCAATTCTGGGCTGAGAGTCAGTCTCCCAGCAGTGCCCCAGCAGAAAGGGGGTGACAGGCCCTTTAGTTATGGGCAGTGGGGGCAGAAGGGCAGGCTCCCCTGTTTTCCCCTTTTCAGGTCATCTTGAAAAAGATGGGGACAGCCCTTGGGCTCTGAATAAGTTGCTGATGCCGCCCTTGGGCTCTGAATACGTTGCTGATGCCGCCCTTGGGAGCGGCTGGTTTGGAGGGGGACGGTTTCAGTCGCTCTTGTTTAAAGAAATGTCCCATCCCCTTCCCTGCACCTCTGTGCTAATCTGTCCTTGGCCTCCTGGCCTGCCCTGGTAGTTCATACCAGCGACCCCTGCACTGTTTCTCCTTTTAGAGGGTCTCTGGGGGAATGCCAGAAATCCGACAGAGCTGAACTGACAGGGAGGGAAGCTGTGGGTGTGTGTGTGTCTTAGGCCTGGTCTACACCTAAGGTTTCACCGGTGTGCAGGAAGTCAAACCTGGTGCAATCAATCCCCTGTGTGGCTGCCCTTGCGTCGTAGTGGCAGAGCAGCACTGCTGTAGCTTGGTTGAGAGCCACTTGCTGTTTAAAAGGCTGCGTTGCGGGGCTGGCGTGTGTGACGCTGGCAGACCAGGTGCCAACTCAGGCCAAACTCCCAGGCCTCCACTGAACACTGACAAACCCCTAGCTTGAGTCAGTCTGGCTCACCTGGGCAGTAGGATTGTTAAAACTTGTTTAATGTTTAGACTTTATGGAGTGCTTGTGAGTTGCTGCCGCATTAATCTCACTTCCAACATCTGTGTCCCGTTGCTCCGTACTGCAAGGTCATATGTGAGCAGGTGTATCTGTAAATCACGGGACAGGAGAGTGTGACGTGCTGATCTCCACCCCATGGTGTTCTGTCCTGCCTGACAAGGAAGACCCATCCACACGAGATGGATTAGAATGGAACATCAAAGAGGACAAAAGACTCTGTTTTGCCTCTCCCCGCAAGATGAGTCTTGCAAGTGAATTCCTCCATCAGCTGAGTTTACAGCTCAAAGAGTGGGGGCGGGGGCATAAAATCCCCTAACCAGGAGGAACTGTACCTTTGTGCTGCTTGGATTCTGGGGGGAAGGATTACTAGGCACAGGCAAAAGATCCCCAATGCTTAGCCTGGGTTAGCCCTAAAGGACATGTAGAGCTTGCTGATTATAGAAGCTATTATTACCTTTTGAAACTTAAGATTGGAACTCATGTGTGTGTTTCTGTTTACCAGCTTTGACCTTGTAAATAACTCTTGTTTCCTTTTCCTAGTTAATAAATCTTTAGATATTTTATTATAGGATTGGCTACAAGTGTTTTTTCTTTGGTGTAAGATCTAAGGTGCAGTTGACCTGGGGTAAGTGACAATATTGCTGTGATCTTTGGTGTAAGGGACCATCCATCACAAAGGCAGGCTCCCCTGGGTGGCGAGACAGAGTGCCCAGGGGGACTGTCTGTGACTCCATGTTAAGGTTGTTGTTATGCCTGAGGAGTTGGTTGGTGAAACTCAGTTTGGGGTTTGTGCCCTGAGATTTCTTCTCCGACTGCCCTGAGGTTTACTCACCGGCTGGCTTGACAGTGTATGGGAGCTCTGTAGTGCCTGGTTTTCAGGTGTGTGAATGTAGCTGAACCCGACCTTCTAGAAAGGCACCAGGCAACCTGAACTCCTTATTACCAAGTCCTGGGGCAGTTAATGGCTTTAATCCTGGCTTTTGTGGCTTTAGCTTGCACCTGCAAACCACTGTGACCAGTTAAAACTGATATAAGGGCGTCCTCACGAGGGTTTGTACGGTTTAACTGCATTGGGGTTTAAACTGCTTTAAACAAGGGAAGCTTTTGTGTGTAGACAAGAGCCAGGAGAGGGAAGAATCAGTAGGAAACGAGACGAGAAAACAAAGAATGTGGTGAAACTTGCAAGGTGGTAGTGGGTGTGAATGGGGGAGGCCGCGAGGGGGCTGGGCAGAGCAGGGATGAATCCGCCTGGGAAGAACAGCAGAGTTAGAAGGCATGAGAAGGCCTTGTGCTGGCACCAAGGGGTTGAATAGAGGGTGCCAGGGCAGCCTGGCATTGCCAGGCCTCCTACAGGAATGCTCGTGGGAAGCGATGCTAGTCCCCTCTCCGTGCCATGATGTGACAGCTCCAGGAGGCCGCGTGAGGCTGAGTTCATGTGACCAGGGCCTGGGAGCGGAACTTGTTCCAAGGAAGGATCTGAATTGTAAATTTGGACCCAAAAAGATCTGGGGCTTCAGGGAGGAGAGCTAGCTCGGCCCCTTGTGTGCGGCAGGCTGGAAGGAGCAGGCAGGATTCGCTCCCAGTTGGCACTCTGGGGTGGGGAGGGCTTAGTGTGTGACCCCAATCCGCAGAGGACGGGACAGGCCCATGTGCAGGGGAGCTACGCCCCTGCCTGGATGAGAGGGAGCCTGGCTGGCAGCGACCCTTGAGGAGTTGGGGTTTCCAGACAGCTGCCCGGGGGGATGCAGCACTGCTGAGGGGAGCACTGGGGAAAGCAGGCGCCGTGGAGAGTGTGTGTGTGTGTGTGTGTGTGAGAGAGAGAGAGAGGGTGTGGGGGGTCCCTTCACTCTGAGCGAGGAGCAGCAGAAGCCCCATCCTCTCCCCTCCTCGTGTCACTTTCCCAGGCCGGTGGAGGGGCAATGCCCACTCTGTAATAGTACCAGGCTGAGCGCTGGGGGACCCCTGGGGAGCACAGGGGAGCAGGTAAAGCTGAGCTACGATTGCTGCATCACTGTGTGAGCTCTGAGAGCTCCAGCTGGTCACACGCGCTCCCCTTGCCTCTTCCTGTCCCCTCCGGTGCATGGGCTCTAGCAGGGGCTGTGGGTGTGGCACCCCTGCCCCCGATCGCTAACCCCCGCTTCTTAAAGGCAGGGCAAATTCCCTTGTTGCTTATGAAAGTGGGGCTCAGTGAGAATCCTGCAAGGAGGGGCTGCTTCCCCCATGCATGCCCTGCTCTGTCTGCTCTTGGGTTCCCCGCCCCAGCTCTGCTGCCCTTAAATCCAAACCTGCAGCCCCCTGCTAGTCCTGCCTGGGGCCTCTGTCACAGGTCTGGTGAGCTCCCCCACTGGCCACTTGCCAGGCAGGTGTGAGAGGATCCAAATGCTGACTCCTCATGTGCTTTCAGCTTGTTGAGTGTGACCCGAGTCAGTCATTGCCCCTGTGCACACGCTCTGGGAGCAGCCCCTCTATCCAGCAGCCCCTCCTGACAGCTGAGACTTCATGGCCCAACTGCCCAGCCCCTGAGACCAGTGCTGCCCCCGAGACTCAGGGCCGGCTCCAGGCACCAGCCGAGCAAGCTCGTGCTTGGGGCGGCAGATTCTACGGGGCGGCATTCCCTCCAATCCTAGGGTGGCACGGACGCTTTTTTTTTTTTCCGGTTCACCGATACGGCCGCCCTGTAGGGGAGGGGAGCGCCCAGCTGGGAGCGGGCTGTGTGCTCCGTCTGCCCCAGCCGGTGCCAGGTCTGCAGCAAGCCCGGCAGCCCGCGTCCTTCCCTCCCCGCCGACCGGAGCGGCGCGGAGCCCTCCCGGCAGGCAGCGCGGCGGTCGGGGGCGCGTGGCGAGCGCCCTGCTGAAGCCTTGGCCGCCCCACTTCTCTCTCCCCCCCCCCCCACTAGCCGGGGCGCGTCTGCAGCGTAGGGAGTCCCCCTGCACCCTGGCTCCCGCCGCCCCGACCGCGCCGCAGTTTTTTGTTTGTTTGTTTGTTTTTTGCTTGGGGCGGCAAAAAAGCCAGAGCCAGCCCTGCCCAGACTCTCCAGTAGCTTAAACACCCCTCTCCCTGCACTCCAGCGGGCACATTCTCTGGGCCCACAGGGGAACTCAAGGGATAACACACAGGCAGCTGTTGCCCAGGATTCGAACACCACTTCTCCGTATGGCACACGAAACGCACAGATCAGTACGACGGGAAAGAACCCTGCCTCAGTTTCCTCGCCACTCTGAAGCATTTTGGGCTGGAGTCCGAGACCTGTGGGATTGTCCTGCTGCAGCTCATGGCCTGACTTTTGAACCGTAAGATGCGGTCCCTTTCTCTGACTTTCCAGCAGCTAAACTGACCCTTCCACTCTGCTATGAAAGCTAGCCCATCGCTTCCCCTCTCCTGCCCTGTCTCTCTTAAAGCCTTCCCCAGGGAGTCCTTTCTAAACCCAGCTTTGCCACCTCTGGTCTGACCTACGTTTAACATGTAGGTCACCATAGCTAAGGAAAATCCACACCCCTGAGCGCCAGAGCCATACTGACCTCACCCCGGTGCAGACACAGCTAGGTCTTCCATCGTTCTAGCCACTGCTGCTCGGGGACTTGGGGTTCCTAAACCAATGGAAAACCCCTTCTGCTCCCGTAGACCATGTCCATGGGGCTATGCCGGCCTCGCTCTGTAGCGATGCCACTAGAACCCCCTTAGTGTAGACAAGCCTCTGCCTCTTTGGCCTGCTTGAGAATTGTCCTTTGTCCAAACACCAGCCCCGTGGGGAGAGTTGGAGAAAACCGGTTCTCCTGCCTTCATCCAACCCCCTTCACTTCCCCCTTGTGTGACTGTAAGGTCATTCAGGTTAACTGCTCTCCATTGTCCCTGCCAGTCTGTGCTGGATTCCACACTTACAAGGAGGCATTTGATGAGACAGCAGTTTTCCTAGTCAGAAGTTCATAGGATCAACCCAGATCCATAAGTACAGTCAGATCCCCCGAATGGTCACAGTCTCTGGGGCTGGATTTGCTGTGAATGTTACCAGATTGCAATCCTGGCCATTTTGCACTGGTGTAAATGGGGGCAGGGCTATGGCTAATCAGTCGTCCGTTCCCCCCCCCCCCCCCGGATGGCCAGTCAAGGCTTGTCTGAGGTGAGAAACCCTGGTGCTGACCTCTGCTGGGCCGTGGAAAAGCAGGGCAAAGCTCTTCACTGTGTCTTTACCACCACGTCCTGCCAGGCAGCTGCGAACGGGGTGAATGCAGCTTTAACACAGCCTGAGAATGGGAATGAGCCAGTCGCTGTGTGTGACTTTCTGTTATGGGAGAAAACAGGCCAGAGGGGGAGAGACACGTACTCGGGTGTGCCTCAGCTGTCAGTATTGGGGCTAATGCAGATTTTTCCCTCTAGCCCAAGAGGTTGTTAAATCTCAATCCAATAAACCAGTCTCACCTTCAATTGGACTGAGGTTGTCAGCTCTTTGGTCTGTGTCTGTACAGTGCCTAGCACGGGGGGGCCTGCTTCATGGTTTGGGCTCCTAGGTTCTACCACGATACAGATAATAGGTGACTAAAGTGACTTTCATGGGAGTAAGAAACAAGAAGGAACATCAGTGATTGTGTAAGGATCACTGTGGACCACTTTAACCTAGTGCTGGCATCCTGGGGTCGGTCTCCCAGCTCCACCCCACCTGAGGAGTCTCTCTCTGCTGCCAGAAGTGACCAGGTAGCGGCACCCTAGTTCTTAGAGCTGTGCCGCTGGGGCCTGTGTTTTGGAGTAGGGGGTGCGAGTTCCAGCCCCGCTGTCTCTGGGACGTCCCATGCGGCCGTGGGGAGCAGGGTGGTGACAGCTGGGAGCTTGCAGGGGGCTGTGGATTTGTTACGGTGTCTGTGATTGTTTGAGCATCAGGATTCCTATACAGGTCTGTCTCATCTTACGCGCATTTCGGCTTTGCGCGGTCGGCAAAAACAAAAAACAAAACAAAAAAAAGAGAGAAAAATAGCAATTTATGTACTGTTCCTGTAGTGCGGGCGATTCCGCCCGCCATTAAAGTCAATGGCATTTCGACTATACGCGGTTTTTGCTTTACGCGCTAACTGCGGAACGTAACCCCAGCGTAAGATGAGACAGACCTGTATTCGAAGGCCAGAAGGGACCATTGTGATAAGAGTCTGACCTGCGTAACGCAGGCCAGAGAACGGCCTCCAGATAATTTCTGGAGCAGATCCTTTAGAACAGTGGTTCTCAACCAGGGGGGCCACGAGCAGGCTTCAGGGGGTCCGCCAAGCAGAGCCAGTGTTAGACTCACTGGGGTCCAGGGCAGAGAGCCGAAGCCTCACCGCATAGGGCTGGAGCCCAGGGCCCGGAGCCCTGCCACCTGGGGCTGAAGCCTGAGCATCATAGCTTCGTGGGGGCCCCTGTGTAGGGTGACCAGACGTCCCGATTTTATCGGGACTGTCCTGCGTCCCGACCGATCTTAGGTCAGCACTGTGGTTTGTTTTTTTTTGCTCAGCCAGGACTCGCTCGGCTTTTTTTTTTTGCTCAGCCAGGACTCGCTCGGCTTTTTTTTTTTGCTCAGCCTCCCCCCCGCCCCCATGTGTCCCGATATTTTCTTCCCCTCATCTGGTCACCCTACCCCTGTGGCATAGGGCCCCAGGCAATTGCCCTGGCTTTTATATGCAGAAAACCAGTTGTGGCACAGCTGGGCTGTGGAGTTTGTATAGCACGTTGGGGTCGGCCTCGGAAAGAAAGAGGCTGAGAACCCCTGCGTTAGAAAAACATCCAGTCTTTGATTTAAAAAGGAAGGCCGGGGACTTTGATGCAAAGTCTCGTGGTCTCATACTAGTGCCTGTCAACCCCTCCGTACCCTCTGTGGGAGGCCCCCCTAGGAGTACCCTACCTGCGCTCCCTATGGCAACAGGACACTGGGCCTGGGGAGGGGCTATATGTCCTCAGTGCCAGGTGGTGGAAGCAGACGAATGTCCTATGAGAGAGCGCCAGCTCTGGGCATCACATGCAGCCTTCACCCACCCTGATCCCCAAGTCCGGCTGCGCTGTGTCGGCCTTTCCGCTGGGTTTCTCGGCCGGGCCGCGAGGGAGAGCTGCTGGGGGTGGGGTGGGGGGGCTCGGTCTCTCAACTGCAGCGTGGGACCTGTCAGAACATCTCCAGTGCTGGCGCGTATCAGCACGTGAAACGAAAGGGCCGGGATGACGTAACCGCAGCTGCCCTTTGCAGCGAACGCAGCCAGCGTATTTAACCCGATTAGCGGCAGCGCGGCTCAGGTCCGGCCCCGGGGGCGGCAGCTGCCTGCTGCCGGTTGGACTCACTGGGATGCTGGCTCGTCTTGCCCGCTGGGCCGGGCCAGGCTGGTCAGTGCTATGATGGGAGACTTCCCTGGAAAAGCCAATGGTGCTGGTGACCCAGTAGGGGGCGCTGCTGGGTATGAGTTGAGTTGTGGGGTGCCAGGGCCTGGGTGAGGCGCTGCTTGCGTTGGTTAAAGGACCCCAGTACGTTTCGGGAGGCTGAGCCACTGGCGTTTCCAAGGCTGGAGGATGGAAAGTGGCTTGTGCTAGACACCCAGCGGGGGAAGGGGGAGATACCCGCCATGCAGGTCTGACCCCTCTGTGTTTCATAGCCAGCGGGCCCCAGCGGGCATGGGGGCCGGTCCTCATTTTCCACCACGTCAAGCTCACTCGTCTTGTTCTCGGTTTTCCCTCTCTGCTCTCCCTGCTCCTCCGCTCCTGTCTCCTCATGCCAGCCTCCCCCTCCCCATGGTCTGCTCCCCCCACAGCCACCTTTGTGGCCACCCCTCACGCCTGGACCCCCCAAATGGCTTTGTAAGGCCTGGCCCCTGTGAGCCTTCAGACCCCCTTCCCAGAACTCCCTTGTACCATAATGCTGGTAAGAAATTCGCCAGTGACTAGCGAGGCGGTTGAGGGGCAGAGGGGGAGAGCAGATACTGGTTTATAGAGCTCGATTGCCCTCCCCACCCCCGAGAGAACCCCAGGAAATGCAGGGCCCCCCTCCCTCCCCCCACCGCCACTACCCTGAGCTTCTCTGTGCCCCTGAGAGCTGGCCGTGTCTCTCAGTCCCTTTGGTCAGCGCTGGCCTGGCACAGCAGAATGCTGCCGTAATGCCCATGATGACGGCCAGGATCTCGGTGCAGCCGAGGTGGGGATGTAGACGTGGCCGGATGGTCTGGTGGGACGAGGCTGAGACCCACCAGTTCAGGTTACAAGTGGTGAGAACAAGTTAGGTTTGACGAGCCAGCTGAGGTTTTGCCAGCTGACTGTAGGGTTCGGACACCCCAATCCGAGCCTCCAGCTACGGGAAATCTCGGCCATTCATGATGATGGGAACGCACCGTACCGGGGAACCTGTGTATCTGAAGTGATTCTCTTGCCAGTCTCTGATTCCAGCCTAGTGGTGAGACCAGGAAACGTGGGGTCGGGGCTCCTGGGTTTCCTGCCCAGCTCTGACAGCTGGGAAGGTGCGATCAAGCTTAGGATGGCATTGTGGCTCAGGCTAGCTACCCAAGTACCACCCCGCCCGACCCCCGGGCACGTGCTCAGACGGCTGGCCTGAGCCACCGTGGCCACAGTGCTGTTTAGTGCACTCGCTCGAGCAGAGCAAGCACGTCTGGCTACCCGCCCTCGGAAGCACGCTCCTAGCCACCATGTGGCCTGCAGCCCCTCGCTCTGCCTTTCTGTACCTCGGTTACCTCTCTGGACTAGGCTCCTTTGCTTTTCTGTGCCACCTCCCATCCATGGACTCCATAGCCCTCTGCGTTCCCTGCCTGATAGGTAACATCCTTCTCCCCATTGCAGAGGGGGAAACCGAGGCACAGAGCCGAGAAGGCCAGGCTTTGTGTGAGCACCACAGATGGAACCAGGGCTCCTGCTGGCCGGGTCTGGGCTCTAACCACTTAGCCCGGGTTTCACGCTGCGTGCATGTGGGCGCAAAGCATTTGGGGAAGGAGAGGAAGGAAACGAGAGCTTCTGCCTGGCTGCATCCCCTGTCAATGCTGTGAATGCTGCATCCTTCCAGCACTGCCTGGCAAAGCTGCTGGGCAGAATCCGCTCAAAAGACCCAGCCCTGCTTCACCTGCTGCAGCTCGCCCGCCGGGGTGGGGGGAGCATCCCCAGGAGCCTGCTGGGGGATGGACAGAGCTGGGTCACCTCCATGCAGCCCACGCGCACACCGGGAGCTGCTGGAAACGCTCCCCAAGCTGCAGGTGCTGTTCTGTCTCCCCCAGCAGCTCCTGTCTGAGGCTGACTCATCAGCAGGAAGCCAGTCACGAGCTGCCGTCTTCCTGGCCAATCAGAGAGACCCGGGCCCCGGGCTGGCGTTGCCTTTTCTCGTCCCTCTGCGGAGCCATGCATGTGGCTGGGTTTGCGTGCACACCCGGCTTTGTTTCCATGGACACGTGTGGTGAATCATACACCGAGGGTGCTTGCCTGAACCCCCCACGCGTGTGCATCATTGCTTGGATTCAAGTGCACCCATGTTTTCACACGTGTAACGTGTTCCCATGCATGCACCTGACCACTAGGATCTGCACTCAGAGCCTCCTGGCTCCTTTCATACAGGCCGCTGGCTTGCTATCAAGTGGTAACACCGGCCCAACAAGGCTGCCCTGGGCTGGGGCTCCCTTCCCCATGCCCAGCCCAGCACCTCTGGCTTTGTCGCCGCATTGGATCTGGCTGCCGGGTTCTGAGGTGCGGCCGAGTCTCTGCTGCGGTTTAACTTCCACTCCTGTGCGCTGATGAGATCAGCCCCTGCCGCACACCTGGCAGACCCCGGGGCGCAGGTGCCGGGAGAAATGCTGACACGCTGCTGTGTAACTCCCTGCGTCAGCCCTCCTGGCTGCGCCGCAGCGGGCAGGGCCACGGCTCCTTCCCCACCCCTCTGGGGGAAGCCCCCTGCCAGTGCCAGGACAGGCCGCTGGTCTCTCAGGCCCTGGGATCACTAGTCCCAGCACTTGACACGTGAGCCTGTGGGGGGAGCTGATAGCACTAGGCTCTCAAGAGGGACGCTGGTCAACCGCAAACACCCCAGCTTCCCCCACTCCTCAGCTTTGTCTGTGCTGCTGGACCCTGCCCGCCCCCAGTCTCACCCTCCTACAGCCCCAAAGGCCCCCATTCAACTTTCCAGGCAGCAGTCCCTGCAGCCCCCTCCCCTGCCCTTCATCCCATGCACCAAACCCTCCGGCAGCCTCCCCCATCGTCCCCCTGCAGTCACTCCACCGTGACCCAGCAGCCAGACCCTCCCCCTCTGTTCCCATAGATAGCTCTGCCCCTCAATTCTCACCCACAGCCCCACTGCTATCCCTGCCCTGGCTCCCTGCCCCACCACCCCCATCTCTGCCAGTGTCCCTCAATCCTGTCCCACAGCCCCTCTGCTACTCCACTTCTCATGGTGGGCGGGGGGGCAGGTGTGTTAGGATGCTGATGAATATCCACAGGCACTAGGCTGAGGTCCCCCAAATTCCTGTCACTTGTGATCCAAGGTGGATTTGATGTCTGGTCTCCATCCAGCAGGTGAAAGGCACCTAGGTCCAGAACCTCAAAGGTATTTAGGTACCTAACTCCCATTGGTTTCAATATCCTAAATCGGGTGGGCACACTTTTTGGCCCGAAGGCCACATTTGGGTATAGAAATTGTATGGCGGGCCATGAATGCTCATGGAATTGGGGTTGGGGTGCGGGAGGGGGTGAGGGCTCTGGGGTGGGGCCAGAAATGAGGAGTTCAGTGTGCAGGAGGGAGCTGGGGCAGGGGATTGAGGTATGGGGGCGGGGTGAGGGCTCCGGCTGGGGGTGCAGGCGCTAGGGTGGGGCCGGGGATGAGGGGTTTGGGGTGCAGGAGGGTGCTCCGGGTTGGGACCGAGGGGTTCGGAGGGAGGGAGGGGGATAAGGGCTGGGGCAGGGGGTTGGGGCACAGGGGGGTGGCTCAGGGGTGTAGGCTCCAGGCGGCACTTACCTCAAGCAGCTCCCGGAAGCAGTGGCATGTTCCCCCTCCAGCTCCTGCACGGCCAGGCGGCTCCGTGCGCTGCCCCATCTGCAGGAACTGCCCCTGCAGCTCCCATTGGCCACGGTTCCCAGCAAATGGGAGCTGCGGGGGCGGCGCTTGGGGTGGGGGCGGTGTGCGGAGCCCCCTGGCTGCCCCTACGCGTAGGAGCCAGAGGGGGGCCATGCTGCTACTGCTTCCGGGAGCCGCTAGAAGTGGCCCCTGACCCTGCTCCCCGGCCGGAGCGGGGATGCGACCTGCGGGCCGTAGTTTGCTCACCCCTGTCCTAAATACTTCTGAGGGTCTGGGCCCTGCTCCCCTAAGCTGCCTGCCTGCTAGGCCAGGATGCCCTGGTGTTGAGACGCTTGGCTTGTGTCTCGTCTCCTGCTCCCTGGCTGCTGTTGGTCCAGGGAGGTCAGTGGGGTCCCACTGGGAGTGTGCGCACTGGGGAGTGATCTCAGTAAATGGGGCTAACAGAGCAGTTTGGCCCCCAAGAAACTGAGCAAAGTCTGTGCTGATTGGATGGATCCTACGGGAAGTGGGGGGCAGAAAACCGCCCTGAACCTCACGGTCTCCTGTGCTTTTTGTCTTGTCCTCAGTGGGTGCTGGCCTTCGAGATCTTCATCCCCTTGGTCCTCTTCTTCATCCTCCTGGGGCTACGGCAGAAGAAGCCCACCATCCCCGTGAAGGAAGGTGAGTGTGAGCCGTGGGGAAGGTGCCGGGATGCTCTGGAGGGCAATGCCCTGCCTTCTAGGGGAGGCGTGTGGGAGAGAAGTGGGAGGCCTGGGGGGTGAGACAGGGAAATACCCCCCCCAGTGATAGCACAGACCCCCAGCCATCGCCTCCCTCTCAGCCAAGCAGATCCTTCCTTTAGAGAACACTCCTGGGGAGGGCTTGGAGACTGGGCAGGGAGGGGGCTCACTGGGAGGCCCGGTGGGGATGAGCGGGGGGTCAGTGTGTGCCGGCCCAGTGTCGAGGTGGACAGTGGCTCGGGGGCCAGAGGCTGCAGGGATCCGGAAGGCGGGATGTTCCTCCAGTGGTCACCCTGTCAGTGCAGCTGCAGCGGGGGGGCGGAGTGGGGGCATGTGCAAGCGGGTCCCTCGGCAGATTCCCCCACTGCTCCTTGGGGCAGCTCACAGCCCCACCCTTCTGGTAACCCACTTCCCTGCAGCAGCCCGGCCAATTGACTATATCCCAGCTCCCTCCCTGCACCGCCCTCCTCCGGGGCACTGAGAGCATGTCCCGCAGGGGCCAGCAGGCTGGAGGGGCCTCTGCCAGCCCAGCCCAGCTGCTCCCTGGGCAGGCATCCTTGGGCTGAGCTGCAGCGCTGTAAGCTTGGGAAAGCAAGGCAAAGAGCCTGGCACGGGGAGGGTAGCTCCTGGGGGTGAGCCCCCTTCCCCAGGGCTGCTGGCTGGCTCCCCTCAGTCAGGGTGGGTGTTGGATTCCCCTCCAGCACCATGCGTGAGCTCAGGGGGTGCCGGGGGGGCCTCATCAGAGTGGGAGGCCCCGAGGCTCTGCTTGCCCTTGGCCACAGCAGGGGCTTGTGGAGGGGCAGAGATACGGGCGCTGGGAGGGGGTCAGCCCCCTCGCTGGCTGAGGGGAACTGAATTCCTACCTGGCCCCACTCGCTGTGACCCGTCTCCAGCAGTTGGGAATGTGCTGGCTCCTAATTGGATCTGGGTAGGTGGGTGGCTGGAAATGAGCAGCCTGGGTTAGCTGCTGCTGACTGGCTGTGCCCAGAGCTCCCCCCTGCTGCCAGTTCCCAGGCAGCCTGGGCCTCCTCACTCATCGGGGCGGGGCATAACGGACAGCCCCCCCCCGTAAACTCGCACGCTGAGACCTCCCGCACACACCACCTCCCGCTGCCCCCCAGGACAGTCAGAGACCGGCTCAGCTGCGGGCAGCACAAAGGGGCCTGGATCCCCCCAGGTGTCCTAGCCACACACCGGGGAGTGCAGCAACTCGGGCAGGCCAGGGCCGTGTGGCTGCTCGCACCCGGCCTGGGCTCACCCCCGTGCGCCGCTCCCCTGGGCTAACCTGGCAGTGCAGTCGGACCAAGCAATTCAGGCCAGCTCTTCCCAGGGGCAGAGTGTTGCCTGGGGCTTCCCAGCCCCCGCCTGACTCCAGTGAGCTTTGTCCACTGCTCCAGTCCCCCAGGGCTGGTGCACTGAAGGAGCAGCCCCTATGGATAAGAGCTTCCGGGGCCCCCTATGGAAAAGCAGAGCTCCAGCAGATTCCCCCTTCCAATGAGAAGCCAGGGCTCTCCCCCGGGCTGGCCGGGGATGCCGCGCTGCAAGACACCGGGGCAGCTCCCCACAGGCTCTGCCATCCCAGCAGGACGAGGGTGGAGACTGGCATGCAGGGACAGGAATTGCCAGCCCAGGTTTTATCATCGTTACGTTAGCGTCTAGACTCCCCGAATGCCATTGGGACCCCATTGTGCCAGGCGCTGCACAGACAGAGCGCCCCGTCTGAATAGACAAAGGGGAAACGGAGGTGAAAGGGTCAGACCGCAGGTCAGTGGCAAAACCAAGAACTGAACCTGGGTCCTGATTCCTAGTCCGGTGCCCTATCCACTAGACTGCGCTGCCTGCCTGGATCACAGCAGGGCTCCCTCGGGGCCAGCATCTGTTGGTGTGAGCGGCCAGCTCACATAGGAAGGGGCAGGAGACCCCGCAGCCCCCAGGGGACGTCCTTCCTTGCCCCATTGTCAGGCTGGCAGGTGCCTTGATGCAGAGGTTGGCACCCCTGCCAGGGGAGGAGGCTGGGGGAAACAGTGGCTGCAGAATGAGGGGCCAGCCAAGAACCCCAGGATGGAAGGTGTGTTCCAGCGGGCTCTGCTCCTCACTATTCCAGCACCCCACCCCACATCCCCAGCAGAGAGCTCAGGCCCTGGCTGCTGCCTGGGGAAATGAAGCAGGCTTTGCTAGGGCTTGATGGGGGTTGGGCGGGTGGGGCGGGGGAGGAGAGAGGGGCAGGGCAGAGTGGAAGGGGCACTGGGACACATCAGTGCGATGCCCAGGCTCTCTGGGAGTGGGGCAGGCTGTGGCGGAGGGTAATGGTGTCCTGAGCCTGTGTTTCAGCCGTCCCTGCACGTGGAGAGCCGTTGGCGCTGGCGAGGAGGAGCGCCCGGCCAGGCTGTGACTGCCCGCGAGCCGGGGCCCCCGTCTCTGACCTGTGCTCTTTGTTTTGTTTTTCTCTCACACACGTTCTCTTTTTTCTTTCCCCATCATCACTCCCCTGTCTGCCTCTCCTCCACGCTGCCACTGCATGCTCCAGTCTGTAAGTTGTCGATTGGGTTGGCGCTCCCACTCGCCTCTTTGACAAAGCATTCTGGGAAACGGCAGCCATGGTGGCCCGGCTTTCTTGGCTGCTTTGACTAACACATTTACTTAACCCGAGCCTTCACCCCTCCCCCCCCGCCTCCCACCCCCATGGGGACTGGTGAAAAGGAACCTGCCCAGTGTACCACAGCCAGAGGCTCCATTCTGGGTTGTGCCATAGACCCACCATCTTTCCTGGAGTCCCCCAGTGCCATGGTCAGCCCAGGCTCCTGACTCGGCCACAGTTCTCATTCCCTGCTCCTCACCCTCCTCTCTGTCTCTGTTGGGCCCCATCACAGGGCCGGGCCCCGTCCTGAGTTTAACAGTCGCTGCTGAGCTTGGCTGGGTCGAACAGGCTCTGCCCATTGGGTCATGGGCTCTGCCGGGGTTAAAGCAGGGGCCCAGCGGTGGAGGAGGGGGAGTGTGGGGGGGGAGAGACTGGTCCCCCCCCGCCCTCCAGCCCCATTGTGTTCCCCCTTGGGGCAAACTGTGCTCTAACCCGGGTGAGAAGCCGCGCACTATTCCTGGGGGGAGGAGCTGGAGACCCCTCGCTGGGTTCATCTACACCCTGACAGTGGCTGCCATGGGGGACCTGGTAACCGCACGGTTCTTCCCGACGTGCGGCTCGCACGGCTCCTACTTGTAGCCTCGCTGTAGCTGGCCCGTGCGAGACAGTGTCCTGGGGCGGTGTGCCAGCCTGCTCTATGCAAGGCGCCGGGACGGGGGGATGCCACCAACG
Organism: Platysternon megacephalum; assembly: GCA_003942145.1. Classification (NCBI taxonomy): domain Eukaryota; kingdom Metazoa; phylum Chordata; order Testudines; family Platysternidae; genus Platysternon; species Platysternon megacephalum. The sequence goes on from QXTE01000349.1 coordinate 787,421, forward strand.
CTGGAAGATTGAACCCCAGCGGAATCACGCCTGGGGACAATTGCGTTGTAACTGGGACCTCGATAGCATTGCTTTTATAGTGGGGATGGGCCCGGTGTGGGTGTGTGCACGTGTGTGTACGTACATGGATGGGTGGGCAGGCGAGTGTGTGTGTGTGTGTGTGTGTGTGTGTGTCTCTCTCTCTCTCTCTCTCTCTCTCTGAGGTAAAATACTTCGATTTTTTTAAAAACTTGTTCCAACGCACTTTGGGCCTGGCCCAGGCTGTTCTGACCCAGTGCAGGCACAAGTGGGTTTAACCCCCAGGGTTGAGCTGGGCTGTTTCAGGTGGGCAGCTAGGGCTGCCCATTATTTCCTCTGCAGTGCAAAGCCCCTTTCTGATTCTCCCCTCGGGCTCTCCTGGGCTGCTGTACGCTGTAGATGACTCTGTCCCTGATCCCCATCGCCCCAGCCTGCTGCAGGCTGGTGTCCCACCTGGTTCACTGCTTTGCCCCACAGCCTTATCGAATCCGTCTGTCCCGAGGCTCACGGCTCTGCATCAGTGTGTGTCTCTTCACCAGTCCCTGCCTCTCTGCAGTGCCTCTATGAACACAGCCCTAGCTCCACCGTAGGGGTGGGACGGGAGGGGGGCTCTAACCACATTAGTGAACAGAAGCCAGGAGTTAAGGTTTATTATTTAAATTGTCTGAACAGTTGGCGACGGAGCCCTGTCTCTGCTGCTCCGGGCCTGGGTTCAGGACTGGAGTAGCTGGGCCAGCCTCAGTTCCCACGGCCCCTCCAGTGGGAGTTCGCTGCTGAGTAACTGAGCAGCAGGACAATGTGACGTCCTGATGAGTGACTGGAGATGGAGGGGACTCGCTGTCCGACCCCGTCTCCCCACCCTGCCCACCACACAGGGTGCCTGGAGCTGGGAGGGGGCTCTCCCCCAGACCCCATCTCCCCCCACCACACATCTCAGCTCAGATGGGAAGGGCTCTCCACCAGACACCATCTCCGCCCCCCCCCCCCAACCTTGGCACACAAGGAGGGGGTCACTGCCAGGGCCCACCCTGCTCCTTGTGAGCACAGAGAGGGGATTATTAGCAGCTCTTGGTCGCTAGAACAGTCCCCTCTGGATCTCTACTGGGTTTCCTCGCCCCTCCGGTGACTCTGCTCCTGCATGCCACTCGCCCCAGCACCCTTGGATGTGGGTGCTTCCTTTCCACCTGTGGCTGGCCCAGAAGCAGTGGGGCCATGCCGTGGGCATGAGAGCCGAGCCCAGCTGCGTTCCTGGTGGGCTTCCGTGGGCTCACCGCCCTCCCCTACCTGGGGCACGTTAGCTGACGCCCAGCCGCACGCTGGTTCTGCTATTTTAATTTGGAATGTTTGGCTTGTTCTGGGAACAGCGATTGCATGAGACAGGAACCTGGGGAGATGCACCACCGGGGATGGGGGATGGCCCAAAGTGGGGAAGGGCTGTGTCTTTGCTAGCCGGGGCTGACGGTGGAGCTATAGGGAAAGGTCGCTTGTTAACATCCTCACCCGTCTTCACACGCTCTCATCCCAGCCGCCTCCTCCTCCCTGCCTCACCAATTCTGCTTCCTAATAAAACTCCTGTGCTTTGCCTCAGCCAGCCGTAGATTGAGGGAGCCGGGCAGGGGCGCGGCCCATTCAAAAGTGCCCCAGGGGCTTCTAGCACTGGCTGCTCTCACCCTGCGCCCCATTTAACCCACCACCTTTCTGAAAACCAACCCTACATCTGAGATTCACTACCGGGCCGATCAGAGCAGCCGCTGGGTTCGCAGTTTCCCGGGGGCTCCCCTGCTTCCTGGGAGCTGGGGGGATGGGGAGTGCTCAGGGCAGGGAGGGGTGGCAGGCCCCTGCAGCCTGGACCCAGGGGGCTTTAAAAGTGCCCCAGGGAACTGGAGATGAGTGTAGTGCCCCACACAGCTGTGGGGCCTGGCCCCGCGACAGAAGGGCCCTGTGGTGGGACCAGCTGCCCTGTGCAGGGTCCTGGTGAGAGAGCAGGACTGGCTCCTGGATGCCAGCCGGGGAGACCCACTGGGCACCTCACAGAGGCTAACATGACAGAGTGGGGCTCCGTGACCTCTGACCTTTACCCTCTGACCTTCCACTTGGAGATAACGTACTAGCCAATAATCGTACTGATCCAACACTCATGCTTCTCTTTGAACTGGGTGTCTGTCTCCCCTGCACCTGTCCCCCCCTTCCCTGTCCCCCTATATCTTTCCTCTCTCTCTTGTACTGTCTCTCTCCCTCTCCAGCTTTCTACACAGCAGCGCCTCTCACCTCGGCTGGGATCCTGCCGGTGATGCAGTCCTTATGCCCCGATGGCCAGAGAGATGAGTTTGGATTCCTGCAGTATTCCAATTCCACGTGAGTCCGTCCCTTTCCTCGACGGCTTGTCTGTTTGCCTTGGGTCCGCTTTGTGCGCAGGCGCACGTCCAAACACATGCCCTCTCCCTTGCTCATGCTGGCTGATTACTGGTTTACAAGGACACTGAAATGGCTGAAGATGGGAGAGGAAAGGGTTAAAGCACAGGCCTGCAGCATGGCCTGGGCAAGTCACTTCCCCTCATGTGCCTGTTTCCCCATCTATAAAGCAACACCGATAATACCCGCTGGCAGGATTATTTAATTCCTCTTTCTAAGTCACCAGATTCCTAGCCTGACAGCCCTGCAGAAATGCTCCCTGATTTATTTGTCACCCTCTGCTGCTGTTTGTTCCCTGGCTGCCCACCTCTCCTCGGAGAAGATGAAAGGAGACCCACCACTTTCAGTTCCTGGCCTGCGTGCGCCAGCACTGGGGCCAGTGCTTGAGTCCAGGCCCGGTTCCTGGCCCATGACGGCCTTTGCTTTTTGGGTTGGATCAGTTTTGAGTTGTGACCTGCCCTCCATTCGCCGTCCTCGGGGTTTGGGTTTGTCCAGGAGCCTGGGAATACAGTGGGGAGGGGACCCGCTCACCATGTGCCCGATTCGTGCCGGGCGTCTGACAAGGGGAAGAGCCAGTTCTCTGTAGACTTGTCCTTTCTGAGCTGCTCCCAGCAGGATGAAATCCCTCCCTCCCTTTGGGATCTGTGCAGCTGAGCGATAGCTCCCTGGACGCGGCTACGGCTCTCGCCTGCCTCCATTCATTTCCTTGGCCAGAATTCCCCAGTGCCCACCTTCCCCAAGTCAGACAGGGCCATGCCCCCTGCTTGAACCTCTCGTCAGTGCTGCTTGGCTGGCTTGGCCTGGTGCTGGGAGCAGAGAGCAGTGTCGTTGCTCTGGGAGGGCTGGCGGGTGCTCTGGGGGAGCACTGAGCTCCACATGGGTCCGTGGCAGCTGGCTGGTTTCGCTTGCTGACTCAGAGGCGTGGCTGAATTCGAGATGAGCTCCGCCGCCCAGCGAGTCTCAGCCCCACCATGTCTGGGGTTAAGGGGGCAGGCAGGGAGGGGGTAGCTGTGTGCCTGGGGGAGGAGGGATCTCCCTTGAAGACACACATGCTCCACCAATGACCCTCACCCCGGCAGCCCGTTTGATTTCCTCCCCGCTAGGTCATCAGCCTGGCCAGTGCCTGGCAGGGGCACTGCCCCCCACGTGCCCCCTCCCACAGGCCATCCTGGGTTGTGCTAAGGCCCCTCCTCTCCGCTCTCCCCCAGCGTGACCCAGCTCCTGGAGCGGCTCAATGAGGTGGTGGAAGAGAGCAATCTGTTTGACCCGAATCACCCTGGGCTGGAGGAGGAGCTGGAGTCCCTGCGGCGGCAGCTGGAGTCCCTCAGCAACAGCGAGCCCAGCTCCATGGAGACCCACTTCGACAGCCGGGCAGGTAGGGATGAGGCCACGGGCCTAACCCGCCCCCACTGATGAGTCACCGCCGTCCCTGTGGCAGCTGGCTGGGGTGTGGCAGGCCCGGGGCTCAGGCCCAGGCAGGGAGCTGGCAGCGGGAGCTGGGTGAACCCTGGGAAATAGCAGCATTGCCATTCGCAGAGCCGTCACGGGGATGGTCCCACGGCACAGAGTCCAGGTCCCTGTCTGGGTGGCTCGGAGCCTACCCGCAGCTCAGGGTGTCGGAGCCAGGGCCCATTTCTGCAGCACTGTCGTTGCATCCCGGTGCGGGTAGCTGCCTAGAGTTTGGGGCAGGGACGCAGCCGTCTCTGGATCGTTTTGTGTCTCCTGCTCTTGGGTGTGAGCAGGGAGGGCTGGGGCGGGGGGGTAGAGCCCCACTCTGCCAGCCGCACTGCCAGGGTCCCTTGGCTTCTGCCGACCTGAGCTGTGGCCCAACACTTGGGCTTCTCCCATTGTGCTCTCTGGGGCCTGGTTGTGGGTCCTGGAGCCTGAGCGAGAGCTTGAGGGGCTGTAGTGGTGGCAGCAAAGCCTTGGGACAGGGTCCGCCGAGCGGATTGTCAAGTGCCCACAGCAGGTCTGGAGGGGTGACCTTTAAGCCTACGGGGCAAATTGGGGCCTTGCTGGTGTTTTGCCAGGCCTTGAGCACCGGCAGTTAACGTGCTGGCATCCACTCCTTCCCCCCTCCGCCCGCCCCCATCCAGACCGGGGGCACTTCTCCCTGAGACCTGTTTGACTGACCCAGCGCCGCTCCCCTCCGGAGCCTTCCCCAGGTCAGTCTGGCCCCTTGGGCTGGGCAAACCACGGGCAGCTAAACCTCCTCTCGCAGATCAGCCTCTGTCCCAGCGGTGGCTTCTCATGAGGGGCTGTCACGGCTGCTGTCGAGGAGACACGACTCGTTCTTTGTGCCCGGGGGCTGGTCACATAAGCCACATGGGGTTGTGTCTGTGTCCCCCACTCAAGCAGAGTTAGACGGGCCGAGGGCTCACCCCAGTGCCCGTGGCTCGTACCCTCCCTGCTGCCGTTCCGGGGAACGTTTCACTTGCACAGAGCAAAGGAAAGGGGAACTGAGGATCCTTGTCTGAACAAAGCATCTCGGAGGCGCTTCCCTGTGTGAGTGGCATGGTGCTACCGTGCTGTACCCGCCTCAGGCCCTGGTTCCCAGGTCCCTGGGCATTGCTGCCTGCCTAGGCCAGGAGAACGAGGTCTGCTTAGCCCATGCATTGTCTGACAAAGTGTAAAACAGCACCGACTGCAGGCAAAGATGACGGCGTTTATATTGGGATTGTTATTTATTAGGTGTATTACGGTAGCGCCGAGGAGTCCCAGCCACAGACCAGGACCCCATTGTGCTGGGGGGGGGCTGCGGACACAGAGCAGAGAGACTGGCTCTGTCAGCTGGATGCTCAATCCTAAAGGGGTTAAAGCCTAGGTGGGGGTTCACGTCTTAGAGCCCCACCAGCTCTCTTGGGCGGCCCAGCATGACCGGCTCTCAGGATTCAGCTCGGATGGGCCAAGCGAGAAATCTCCCCCGCACAGCCGAGCAGTGCCCAGCCCTGGCCCACGTGTTCGGTGGAGGGCAGCACAGCCTCTAACGTCCCGGTGTTTCTCTTGCTCCCCACCAGCGTCTGGCTTCACGCTGGGCTCCGCGGTGAAGGACCAGAGGGAACTTCATCGCTTCCTCACTCGGAACCTCTCCCTGCCCAACGAGACGGCCCAGCTGCTGCTAGGCTCCAACATCAACCTCAAGGAGGTAGGTGCCTGCGCGGGGAACCCCTCTCTGAGGAGCGCAGGCACACGGCCATGGGGCAGGAGGGCATGAAAGGACAGAAGGCTCGATCCTGCCAGGGGCTGAGTACCCACACCTGCCTGCCAACGGGAGTTGCACTGGATGAGTCAGGCTCAGGCCTCCTCTCTGTCAGATGCTATACAATGTCTGTGGTGGGCACACAGCACCCATCTCGCCATGGGCACCAGGGACGGGCAGGGGTTACGCAGTGTGATCCCTGGGCTATGGCAGTGATACATGGCGCTTCCCCTCGCTTTCGGACCCCTGGCAAGGGCGAGGGAACATGGCGAAGGCTGAGATCTTGTCGCAGATCACGGTGGTCACGTAATTCGTGAATTTGAATCAAGTCCGTGGAGCTTGGAAATGGCTGGAAAGCCACATTTGAGTAGCCCCCAAACCGGGTGGGACTGCAAGCTGGCGCACGGGGTCCCAACGCCACTCCGGTTTGGGAGTGGCTGAATTGGTCTCGCCGTGGTGCAGTGGCTTGTTCACAGGCAGCCGGAGAGTCACAGACGCTCCTTGGCCTCTTCTGGAGCCTTGCTCCCCGGCTTCCCCCTCCGCTGCCTTGAGACTCATCTCTCCTTCATAGCTGCAGGCTGAGACCTCCTGCTCCATGGCTCTGTCCATGCCAACCAGATTAGCCGGACAGGAGACGGGCCTGCCCCAGGAATGATCCCAGGGCTGGGACTCCAAGAGGTGTAGGAGAAGGAAGGGCTGGTTCTGCAGCAGCAGTGGAGAGGGGTCCCAGCAGCCGGCCCCCCCGCCCGGCACCGGCCAGAGCTTCACTCACCGATTTCGGCGTCCAACCCAGGAACGTCAGGCTGAGCTAGGGCAGGAGACAGATCGGCTTGGTTTACAGATGGCCGACAATGGGCTCCTCCTCGTGCTCAGCCAGTCGTTCTGACGGTTACCTCCCCTCCCCTCCTAACTTCTAGTCTGCGTTTGCATCGCTTCAGGTTCCAGCCACTGGCTCTCGCTCTGCCTTGGCCTGGTGGGTTACACCCCCCCCCCCCCGGTCTCAGCAATCTCCGCCCATGGCCGTCCCTGCAGATGGTGATGATCTCTCTGCGCGCTCTCCCCTGCAGGTCTATCGCCTGTTTTTCGGCTCCTCGCCCGCCTCGGCGGACGGCGCCCGTGAGAGAGAGCCCTGGGACCGGTTCAGCGCTGGGGAAAAGATTCTCCAGCTGGAGGTGAGGAGAGAGATGTGGGTCGGGAGGTGGTGGGGGGAATGCACGAGAGGGCTTGAGCTGGGGCACGCTCTCTGAGGGAGATCCTGACACTGGAGCCAGGGGGGTGGCGGGAGCAGGGGAAGGTTCATGGGGGCAGCGGAACGTCTGGGACGTTGCGGGCCGAGGAGTGCTGGAGCGGCCATTTATCGCCCCGTGCTCGCCAAACGGGCAGCTCTCCAGCCCAGGACACCTCTTGCTGCGTGGCTCTGCTGCCTGCCTGGGTCTCCAGCCAGTCCCCTGCTTCTGTCGTTACGCTGGGAGCCAGGACACCCCAGGGAGGCTGGGCCGGCCCTTATTTCAGCTCTGTAAGGGACTCCCGGAGGCACTGAAACCTGCGGAAAACAAAAGCAACAAAACAAACGCTGGCCCCCCACATGCCCTGCTTGGCTGTGGGTCTCGGAAAGGAAACCGCTGAGACTGTCTGACTTGTGTCACTCATGAGCGCTGAGAGTCCCCTGCCCTGCTCTTGTCTGAGGGGCCAGGGAGAAGGCTGCGGGGAGGCTGAGATGCGGGGGGACAGGAAGAGGGTTGGGCGCGTGGTGGGGCTGGGGAGGGACAGGAAGAGTGCTGGCTGCGTGACAGTGTGGCTGGGTGCGGGGGGAAGGCTGTGTGGTGGTGTGATGGGGGGGACTGGCTGCCTTGGGGTTGGGAGGGAAGAGGGCTGGCTGCGTGGTCCTGGAGTTGGGGGGGAAGAGGGCTGACTCGGTGGGGGGGGAAGAGGGCTGACTCGGTGGGGGGGGAAGAGGGCTGACTTGGGGGGGGGGAAGAGGGCTGATTCGGGGGGTGAGGGGAAGAGGGCTGACTCGGTGGGGGGGAAGAGGGCTGACTTGGGGGTCTGAGGGGAAGAGGGCTGACTTGGGGGGCTGAGGGGAAGAGGGCTGGCTGCATGGCGGTGCAGCGGCTGCGGGGAAGGCTGCGTGACGACTAGGGCTTGCTTGGCAGCACCGTCTCCCTGCCCGCCCCACACCAGCATGGTTCCTTTCCAGATTATCACAGTCCTCAGGTAGCTGCAGCCCAGAGCAGGTCCCTGCAGCACCCACCCGTCCACTTCCTGCCGGCGTGTGGGTCACGTCAGCACCACGAACAGTACCAAAGCCAGTCCTGTTTGCTGGGCCTCTGGCCCTGCTGGGGGGATTGGTTCCCCCTCTCGGCGATGGAGTGGGGAGTGGGCGTCCTGCGTTCCAGCCAGTGACAGCTGCCGAGACCCCTCTGCCCTCCTGGAACGAGCCTTGGTCAAGTGGCCTGAGCACGAGACTGGGAGCCCGGGGTTGGTTCCTGGGCTCTGCTGTTGGCTCAGTGGGTCACTTCCCTGCTGTGCGCCTCCTGCCAGGAACGGCACAGCCAGGCTGGGGCTGGCTCGCTCCCCGCGGGCTAGAGGCTGTGCCGGGCAGGGCTGCTTTCCCCAGGGAGTCCGAGCCCTGTGTTCCCGCTGCGGCAGCATGTCTGTGCGGGTAGCGCGTCCTCCCACATCTAGCTGGCCCTACGCCCTGCCTGAGCCATCCCACGGCAGCGTCCGTCACAGGACCATGGCAAGGCGGGATTGGAAGGGACCTGGAGAGGTCACCTCACCCCGCCGGCCATGCTGAGGCGGGATTCTTGTACTCATATTGTATGTGGGGGATTTTCCCTGCCCCTCACTCTGGAGGCATGGGAGGCAGGGAGCTCTCCCTGAACTCGAGAGGCCCTTTGCAAAGGGCACTGGGCACCCTTCAGTACAGGGGCCGGGATTGGGGTACCCCATTGCACTGCCCTCAGGCTCCGGTCCCCTCAGTGCAGTCGTGTGCAGCAGGGCACGGGGCAGTGGGATGGGGACTGGCTACGGAGCCTTTCCCCCTGGCCCCGGTCTGGGCCGGTCCAGGGTCTCTTTCAGTCACTGCTACCCCCAGGCAGCCTGTGTGAAATGAGCTGGAAGGCTCGCTTGTCCCAATTAGGCCTGAGCCTACGCTCCTGGGACCAGGACTCTTCTCCCCTGCCCCAAGAATGGCTGCCCCAGAGGCTCACACAGGCGGGGTCTCTTCCTTGGATACAGTTGGGGAAGACAGAGGTGCCTGGCCCCACTGGACAGATCCCCCCACCCCCCGCCAGGCACTCCTGACTGCTCCCTCCCCGCTTCAGCCGACACTGCCAGTCCACGAGGATGTCTCCTTCCCCCTCAGCCTCTGCGGACATTTCCATGCCTGCCACGTGACATCACCCTCTTCCTAAATCTCCATCCCGTCTCCCCTGCTTGAGCCCCCAGCTCTCCCTGCACCCCATCGCTCTTTTACATCTTTTCCCTCGGCCCCAGGCCCTCTCCTTCCATCGGATGACGCCACGTGCCCCATCCTATCCCTGTCCCCAGACTCCTCCGGCATCCCCTGCCCCTGAAGGTCTCCAGGGCCCATTCCCTGCCATCTCCCCTTCTCTGTGCCCCCAAGGTCCCCATGGGTCATGTCCCCCTTTCCACCCTTCTCCAAGCTCTCCTTGTACCTGCCCCAGTGGTCCCCCTTCCCCTGTCTCTCCTGAGGTCCCCTTGTCCCACGCCTGCTGCTGGCCAGGCCTCGAGGCTGAGGGAGCGAAGATGCTGCTGTTCTCTGGCCAGCTAGAAGTTTGGGGGACATGTGGGCCTCTTGTCAGTGCCCCACGGGGCCTTCTTCATTCCACACCCTGCCAGGGATCTCACCTCCTGCCGCAGTCCCCTCACCTCCTCTCCCCGTGTTGGTTCCAGGAGAGCCTCCTGGGCGGGTGGAGGAACCTGGAAGATGGGCTGATCCACAGGGCTCTGCGCGACCCCAAGAGATCCACCCACAGGCAGGCCCTGCTGCACCTCCTGTCCCAGGCCCTGGGCCTGGCCGGCGCACCCTCTGAGGCCTCTGCTTCCTACAGCCCCCAGGCCTTTGTGAAGGAGATGGAGGTGAGGGGCTGCGAGCCATTGGGGGGGACAGGCTCCGGTGTGATGGCTGTGTGTATTCCCTAGCCCCACGCTGAAGGGGACTCACCCCCACCGGTTACAGGCCTCTGGCTGGGACTCCTGCCCACAGAGTGTCTCTGGCCGGGATTCCCCACCGCTCCAAGTTGGGCCACGGGGCTCTCTGGCTGGAGTCTCCGTCCTTCCCACGTGAAGGACATGCCCAGAGTCCGGGCAGAGCTGGGAACAGATCCCTGCCTGGCACCATGCCCTGCTGCCTGGGCAGAAGGGGAAAGCGAGGGGCTGCTCAGAATACAAGGAACCCCCTGCTTTTTGGAAGAGTCTGGCTGTCCCAGCCCAAGCCATCCCAGGCAGGGAGTGACAGCACGTCCTCTCTCCCGCAGAGCATCCTCTTCACACCATCAGTGCTGGAGCACCTGACCTGTGACCAGGATCAGGAGGAACTGAAGCAGATCCTGACTGTCCCTGGGAGCCGGCAGCCCTGGCTGCTGGCCTACCGGGCCACCGTTTGCAACGGGAGCGCCAGCGTCCGCCGGGAGCACTTCACACAGCTGGCCATGGAGCTCAAGGAGCAGCTGGACGTGCACAAAGTCGTCAGCAGGGTAAGTGGCACCTCTGCCTGGCGGAGGGAGGGAGAATGTCTGCGGCTGCCCTGCTCTGACACCTGGGCCTGCCCGTGCTGGAGGGGGAAGATGGGTACGTGCCTTGCCCTCTCTGCCAATCTGCTCCCACCTTGCCAGCAGACGGCATAAGGATGCCGAGCTCTGTGTCCAGGGACGTGATCTACTGGGCTCAAGCCATCAGCTCATTGAACTTGCAGCCCCCAGGCAGCAGTTGTCCTGGCCAGGTCACAGGTAGTGCTTGTTCCAGCTGATCTCCCTCCTGCCACCTGGCACTCAGTCACCAGTTCCTGGATCCACCCTCCGCTCAGTGCCCGCTCAGCCAGGTGGGCTTTGCAGTGTGCCTGCTTAGCCAGCAGATGTGGGTGGGTTCAGACCTTGGGGGCAGAGCATTCTGCAAGCCAAGGGCCCCTGTGGATGGCGCTCCGCCACCAGCCCCGGCCCCCTGGATAAGGAGGGATCATTGAACCGTCAGCAAACACTACTGAGACTCCTACTGGAAGGTCAGAGGCTTAGAGGCCCTGTGCTCTCCACCCCAGCCCTCCCTGTCCCCTCCCAGCTCCCCTCCTCTGCCCCCCCAAGCCAAGGTAGCTCTTCCTGGCCCACCTCCCTAGTCTGATATTTCAAACCCACTTCACTTGCACCACCTGGCTTCCTCAGCTGATTGGCCCCTTTGCAAACTCCGCCCTAGAGGCGGGACTTTCTGAAATGACCATTCATCCTTTGGCCCAGGTGCATGTGGCCTCTGCCTGCCCCAGTGCTCGCCATGTGCAGCCGCAGAGCTGCTCTGTTGCTCGGGGTTGGTTTGCTGGGGTGTCTCTGAGATCTCTCCTGAACGCGGTGCAGCCACTGCCCTCCTGGCCACTGGGTCTCAGCCTGTTCAGGGAATGGGGCCAGGCCTAGGAGCTGTTGTCCCTGTCCCATAGACCAGCCCCCTTTATTTGCAAGGGAATCCCCTCTCCTTCTCTTTCAGCTGTCCCAGAGCCCCGGTCCATCTCGCCAAGCCATTCCCTCGCCCCCTGGGGCTGCAGGGTCCTGGGAGGAGATAGTGCCTGGAGAGCATTGGCACTTCCACTCTTGGGCTTTGCAGAGCTCTGTCCCAGCACCATCACTCGATATCCCTGGGAACAGCCCCACTTGTGTGCGTGCGCTCCATGAGCTGTCCCAGGCCCTGGCCACCAGTGCAGCTCTCCCCATGTGGAGTGCCCAGTGCTGTCTTGCTCTCTGGCATCAGCGAGGGCAGGAATCGCACCCAGGGGTCTCCACTCCCAGGTGCCATGGGGTCCCTAGGGAGGGGATGGCTGGGGCACTTAATGTTATTCAGTTTAGTCACCTCTGTTATGTGGCTTCTTCCAATTCCGGCTCCCTTGGGAGAGCTGCTGGAGCAAGGGAACCGGTCGGTGCTGACGTGCCCTTGCGGCAGGGCCCGGGCACGGTGAATGTGCCAGAGAGGCCAACAGAATCCCACCGGGTGCTTACCGAACGGCAGAGCCCTACGCTGGGCGCCTGGGTGCGGGGAGCCCGGCAGCTCCACGGACCCACATCCTCTCGCTGAGCAGGTTCATAGCACAGTGCCTGCTGTGTTAATTACACTGGCTACTGTCTCTGCCTGTCAGCAGCGGGGCCCCGCCAGCTTTAGGGGACGCAGCAAATGGCCCGGCCCGTACACGTGAGCCTGCCACTGGGAGCGAGGCACCTTGCCAGGTGAAGTCGGGCCGTGGAGCCTTGGCAGGTGTCGGTCACCTTGGGCATGAGCCTGAGGCTTCCTGGTATTTTCCTACAGCTGCTTATGCCCGTTGCGAATGCACAAGGCCGCTGTGGTGTGTTTCCATGGAGCTCCCTGACGCACAGCGCAAGGGGAACGGGGCGTCTCAAGGCACAGGGAACGGGTGACTGGCTTGCAGGCGGGTGCAGATAAATGGGACCCCTCCGTGTGACAAGTAGCCCACTCTGGGGGTGCTGGAGGGAGCGGGTGAGGGGCAGCAGGTGGAGGCTGTGGGAGGAGGAGGTGTGAGGCCAGGCAGAGTGCTGATGGAGTTGGATGTTGGGAGGCTGGACGGATGGGGGTCCAGGGCTGTGGGGGCAGCAGCCCGGGCCCTGGCAGCACAGCCTGTACCTGTGATGGACCCTGTGTATTTCACGCCAGGAGGGTATTTCCTTGGCTCTCTCCTGGCTGGACTCCTTGGTCCCAGTAACTGCTGGGAGAGCGGGACCCATGGGCCCCCTGCGCTGCTGCTGAACCTCTCCCGCCCTTGGCTTTGCAGCTCCAGCTGGACGAGGTGAACAGCACGGCGGCCCAGCACCGCCTCCACGCCCTCCTGGAGGACCTCGTGGAGATGGAGAAGGTTCTGAAGGACGTGGACATCCTCTCGGCTCTGGCCAAGCTGCTGCCCCAGGGCGCCTGTGCCGGCAAAGCACCCCCGCCCGCCACCAACAGCACCAGCTGGGGTGGCAACTTCACCGCCGGCGCCAACTCCACCACGGAGGAGGGCGACAGGGAGCCCGTGGGAGAGAACCCCCAGGGCCAGCGCTCGGCCTTCGTGCAGCTCTGGGCAGGACTGCAGCCCATCCTGTGCGGGAACAACCGGTAGGAGCGGCCAGGCGGGTGCCCCGGTCCCTGGGATGAGGGGACGAAGGGAGCCCGGGGCTGCAGTAACTGAGGGCACAGGGTAGGAGCGAGGTCCCTTGGCAGAGCCAGCCCAGGGGTGGGGGTGGCATGAGTGGGGTCATGGGGAAGCTGCAGGTTAAGACCAAGCTCCATTAGCAGGGTGGGGAGGGGTGGGCAGCTCCTCCTTTGGGAAGAGGGAGCAGGAGTCAGTGCACCAGGCCCAGATGGTCCATTTCCAACCCCCGTGCCTGCGGCTGGCCTGGGCCCTGACACAGGGAGGTAGCCTTGGCCTTGGTAGCAGGGCTGCTTTGGGAGCTGGCCAGCCGGAGAGGCCAGGTCAGCCCGTGCCTTGGAGCTTGCACCCCCTCTTCCTGGCAGTGCGCCCTCCCACCCTGGAGCGCAGTCCGTGAGCAAGGCCGCGTGGGGAAAGCCAGGCCGGCTGCTGCCCGAGTGGGTCTGCACATCCTGCCCACGTGTCCTTGGCTGTGGGAGGGTTTCCATGCCGCCACGGCACAGCTCTCGCTGCACCAACTCCCCGGCGTCTCGCTGACTCACCAGCGTGTGAGTCGGTGTGAAACCGTGCTCGGGCCCCTGCAGAGCATGGAACGTGCAGGGTGTCAGCAAAGGGAGTGCCCCCGAGAACCTGGTGGGGAGGGGCGGGACCAGTTTGCCCAGGGCGGAGCAGGTTGATGGCCGTGGAGTATCACTGGGGGGTAGGGGAGCACTCCAGACAGGGCTCCGTGCGGAGCAGCTGGCTCGGTACCAGGCCTTGCCTTAGTGCTACTGTGGGACCCGGGCATGTGCCAGGACTGGAATGCTTGGCAGGGTCCTTGCCACCCCCACCCCACCCCCCGATGTACACGAGGCAGTGGGTTTAGTGAGTGCCCTGTACAGCACTGGCACCTACTCTCCAGAGGGACCTAGAGCTGCAGGTCCAGTTGCCACACAGAGGGGGCCCTGCCTTGGCGGGTGGGGGCGCTGGGGTGACTGAAACTCCTCCTCCTCCTGCAGCCTGGGTGGCTATCAGAGCCCCCCATGTCACTGAGGGCGGAGGAAGGCTCCTCGTGCCAGGTATTCGCTGAGGGTGCGGGCTCCCTGCCATGACCCAGCTGCTGGCACGTTACCCTTTGCTGTGGGATTGAAGTTCTGGTGCCCACGGTGCATTGGCAGCGCCTTGCACGGCTCCCGCGTTGGGCCCCAGGGACAGCCCCTCCCGCCCTAGGACTGACCCCGCGTGGTTCCCTTTCCAGCACCATCGAGCCCGAGGCCCTGAAGCAGGGCAACATGAGCTCCTTGGGCTTCACCAGCAAGGAGCAGCGTAACCTGGGGCTGCTGGTGCACCTCATGACCAGCAATCCCAAGATCCTTTACTCGCCCATCGGGACGGAGGTGGACAAGGTCATCCTGAAGGTGAGGGCGCTGGCTGGCCCAGACGGGCCTGCACAGGGCGGCCGGGCCTGCTGGCCATCAGACTCTAAGCCCTGCTTCTATTGAGGGGCCCCCTGGAAGCCCCTAAGGTCTCAAAGTCCACGGCTAGCCAGGGTGGTGCCGAGCACCTCTCTGGAGAGCAGCTCGTGGCAGGCAGCAGCGCGTAAGGAGCCGGGTTTAATGGATCGCTCCAGCCCTTGAGCTGTGCCATGGAGCCCTCGGGGCCCATTGAGCTCTGCCTTGGAATCGGTAATTAAGGCTCAGTGACTGAAGGCAGCATGCGGAAGGGGAGGGGGGAGGTATTTTCCCTTCCTCCAGCTGAGCTGCTGCTCGGTGTAACATCCGCAGAGGGTCCGGGCTGCGTGGCAGCCAGCCAGGGTAGTTTCCAGCCCAGCCCAGCGCCGCAGGCTGCTGGCCCGGTTTGGCCTCTTTGTTACACGTCGGAAGCCGGGTGTTCATTTCCTTTGTGGTTTCCCCTGACATCGCCGGTCCCAGCGCCGGGCACGCGACAGGAAGGTGCATGATGCCAGCCCGGGGTCAGTTCCCTGAGGCCTAGCACTGCGTGAAGCTCGTTACACCCAGGCAGGGAATGGCAGAGGCCAGCGAGGAGAATGCTGGTTTAGTAGCATTGCGTACCTGCTTTGCACACAGGTAAATGCCCAGGCAGAGAGGAATTAGGTCCCAGGGTCCCATCTGGAGGCCAGTTGCATTCACTAGCGGTGACCGGGCAGGACCGAGGCCGTGTCCAGGTTACAAGAGTTGCACTGATTTAATGACATTGGTTTTAAAGTGACCTAGTTAAACTGGTGAGGGCCCCTACCATAGATGCACGGAAGTGGGTTTAACCCTTGCTTAGATTGGCTTAGTGTTGTCTGTATTCTGACAATGCCTACAGGCCAGGACCGCATTGTACAAACCCAGAACAAGCCAGTCCCTGCCCCCAGGAGCTGGCAGCGTAAGAACAGACTAGACAACTCGCTGACGGCGAAGCGGGGGAGCACAAGGGAACGGGGAGATGCTGCCCAGCGGGACAAGCCGGGCACAGAGCCAACTGGCTGCCTCCCACTGTCCACAAATGACTGACTGAAGCTAAACCGGTCCGGCTGAGGGACAGGCCAGTTTAAAGGCGCATCTCCACTCGAAAGTGAATTTGGGTTAAGAGTGGGGGTGAATTTCAAGTGCAGTAGCTACTCTGGAGTAATGCCGTGTGTGTCTGCACTGGGCCCAGCTCTCCCTGCTGCGGATGGGTCCGTAACCCTGCTCTTGTGGGAGCCGTAATGACCTGGGCAGCATAGTGGTCCCAGTCCCAGGCATGCAGCAGGACCAATCCTCTCCCACTGCCTCCACGTCCCCTCTCTCCCCACAGGCCAATGAGACCTTTGCCTTCGTCGGGAACGTGACTCGCTACGCCCAGGTCTGGCTGAACATCTCCTCTGAGATCCGGGGCTTCCTGGAGGAGGGCAAACTGCAGCGGCGGATCCGCTGGCTTCAGGAGGTGCTTGCGGGCGGGGGAAGGGGAGCAATGGGTTTGGAGCGAAGCCGAGAGACAGATCTCATCACCACAGCAAAGTACATTTTACCTGCTCCTGGTATTATGGCAGCAGGTCCTGCGGGATCCCCATCCCGTTGCAGGGCTTTACTTCAGGGTGCACAGCCCTGGGCCCATGTCCTCCAGCTACCCAGGCGGGTCACTGGCATTACCAGCTGTCCTGCAGCAATCCGGGTGTGGGGCTGTTATGAGGGGGGCCCTCGCCCCCTCAGCCTGTCAGCTCCCGGACTTTGTGTCCAGTCTGGGGGGCGGGAGCCAACAGTCTCAGACCGGGGCATCGCTGCTGAGTGACGCACAGTTTGACCACTCAGGTGCCTAGTTATATTAACATCACAGGGAAGGGGAGAGACGTCTTCTGGGCCCCTTCCCTGCTCCTGGCTTTGCTGAGGCTGGCTGGCTCCGGCTGCCCCGTGACCGGTGCACCAGACACCACGGCATGTGCCCTTTGCTGGGCCCTCTCTCTGTGTATTGCATCAGCCCAGCAATTCAGGGCCAGATTCCCCACAGCCCTGCTTCGTTCCTGATGGCCGTGCAGGGCGGTGTAAAGCACCCCTGCTGGTGAGAGCAAAGGAGGCGGATAGGGTGGTGGTTGCACGGCTGCAAATGATGGTGCAAGACAGGGGGAGTGGGGCCTCCATGTGTGTTGCACAAGTAGCACCAAGAGGAGATGGGGTGAGGTATGGAAGCCCCTCAGCTCCTCTGCACCATTTCATTCTTCCCTCGGTCTGTCTCTCTCCCCGGGCCTGTCCTTCTCCCCAGTTCACCACCGACCTCCACAAACACCCCGAGATCCTGAACGCCTCGGACAACAACCTCCTCCGCAGCTTCATCGATGGCAACTTCTCGCTGCCCAACGCCAGCGCCCTGCTGCAGCAGCTGGACACCATCGACAATGCCGCCTGCGGCTGGATCCAGTTCATGGCCAAGGTGCGGGCGACGCAGCCTCTTGGAGCCGAGCCTGGGTCCTGCCAGGCTGCCCGGGAACGCTGGGAGGCCCTGCTGCCTCTGTCCCGGGGCTCGTCTAGGGGCCTTGTAGTAGCTGGGTGGTCTGTACCCCCTAGGATCCCCTGGAACCACAGGTTCAAATCCCAGCAGGTCTGAGTTGGCCCTTCCTCGCTCTAGTTTGCTGTGCCAGGATCTTTCACCTCAGGCCGCAGTGCGTGGGCCTCCCAGAGCACTCTGCTGAAGAGTGGGGCGTAGCTGGAAATAGGGGTGAATGCAGGGTAGATCCAAGCGCCTTTGGCAGGGCTGCTCGCCGGACTCCGCTTGGTGGCCAGCCACAGGGAGCCCTGTCCTGATGGAGCAGCGCCTGGTTGCGCAGAGAGGTGGCTACGGCTGTGCACTGGCCCCAGGGCTGGCAATACACTCTGCTCGGGCTCAGGCTGTCTCGTCCGTGCTCCGCGTGCTCCCTGTTTACACCCCCGTCCCGGGGCGGTGTTTGGATGCAGCTGACTGTGAGGGAGTTTGGGAGAGCGGCCACGGGAGTGTGCCCAGGAACGCCCCCCGGGGGGCAGCCAGGAGCCCGGGGAGCTGTTCCTGGGCAGCGGGGTCTCACGCGGCCTTTCCCTCCCGCCAGGTCAGCGTGGACATCTTCAAGGGCTTCCCCGACGAGGAGAGCATTGTGAACTACACGCTGAACCAGGCGTACCAGGACAACGTCACGGTGTTTGCCAGTACGTCCCAGCCCCGGCCTCGTGCTTTTCTTCCCTCTCCTCTCTCCAGTCACTGGGCCACACTTTTCCTCTCCCTTGTCCAGTCGCCACCCTGCTGACTCGCCAGCTTGGAAACCAGCCCCTGGCGCTGTCTGTCTGCCCTGAGCCCAGCCAGCTGCCCTGGGGTTTGAGCCCAGCACTTCCGGATACGTGGGTTTGGATTTGGGGGGTGCAGAGAGGCCCATTCGCTCAGCCACCCCATGGCCTCGGCTAATACTAGGCCCTGGCGTCTGGGAACCTGCTTCACTGCAGCTCCCCCTTTCGTTAGAGCCCCTCATGGGAGTGGGGTTTGGGGCGTATGTTGCTCAGTGTCTCAGCCAGACCCAGCACTGCTGGGAGTGCCCATCCCCCATGGGGCCCAGGCAGTCATTACCGGAAGTTAGCAGTCCCTGGGGAGGCTGGCAGGGTCTGTCTGCTGGTCCCTGCTGTGTCAGCGCTCGCAGCATGTGCCGGAGGCGGGCGCCCTAGGGGGATCACGCGTGTGCCGTGAGCAGGGAGCGCACACTGGCGGGTGGCCTGTACAAACGCTAGCCGGCGGGCTGCCCTTTGGGCAGGTCACTCATTTCCGATACAAGGGTCCCCTCCAATAATCCCCATGTGTATTGTCCGTAGCAGGAACAGGAGGCAGGGAAGACGCCGGTATGGGAGAGAGCAGGAGGCTGGTCTTGGCTCTGCCACTGACTTGCTGGGTGACTTTGGGCTAGTCACTGAACTGCTCTGTGCCTCACTTTCCCCAAATATAACGTGAGGGGAGCTCTCTTAAGGCGGCTGCAGGTCTTAATTCAAAGCCCTGTGAGATGCTCCAGTGGAAGGTGACCATTGCTGGTTCCCTCCTCTCCTGTTCTGGATTCTCGCTGCCCCCTCGTGTGGGGTCTGGTCTGAAGCTCACTGAGGTCAATAGGACCCCATTGATCTCTTTGGGTAAGGCCCTGGGCGTGTGGAGTGAGATGCCCTCCCTGCCCCAGCGTACGCTAGCCCCAGAGCCGGCAGGGTGAGGAAGGCCGCCCCATCTTCAGCGCTCTGAGCGTGCTCTCCCCTCAGGTGTGATCTTCCAGACCAACAAGGATGGCTCCCTGCCCCCCCACGTGATGTACAAGATCCGGCAGAACTCCAGTTTCACCGAGAAGACCAACGAGATCCGGCGGGCGTACTGGCGGCCGGGCCCCAACACGGGCGGGCGCTTCTACTTCCTCTACGGTTTCGTGTGGATCCAGGGTGAGTGGCCTGGGGCCCTCCTGCCAGCAGCCTCACGGCAGTGCCCGCAGCACCCTCTCGACGAGTGGCACCGTCCCTGCCCCTCGCTGAGCTGGGCTCTTCTGTCTCCCCTCAGACATGATGGAGCGAGCCATAATCAACACCTTCGTGGGCCATGACGTGGTGGAGCCTGGCAACTACGTGCAGATGTTCCCGTACCCGTGTTACACCAGGGACGAGTGAGTAACGCCGGGGGTGGGTGAGGGGGGGAACGGCAGCGGGAGTCTTATGCCGTGTCACGGGGGCTGCAGGGACCTGACAGGCCAATCCCAGCCCCTGCCTCTCCCCTGGGCAAATACCTTGCTAGGCCCAAGCGACCGAACTGAAATGGAGACAAGGCCCCAGTGCAGGCCGTCAGGCGAGAACTGGGCACGGTGCTTGGGGCTGAGGGAGGCTGGAGCAGAATTGATGGGCCCCTGCTCCACTTCCTTCCATTCCCACCAGCGAGGGCTGGCACAGGGCTCCCGTTCCCCCGGCCCCACCAGGGGAGCCTGGCCAGCAGGGCGCTCTCATGGTGCTTTGCTGCTCTCTTCCCCAGTTTCCTGTTCGTCATCGAGCACATGATGCCCTTGTGCATGGTGATCTCCTGGGTCTATTCGGTGGCGATGATGATCCAGCACATTGTGGCGGAGAAGGAGCATCGGCTGAAAGAGGTGGGGACCCCCACGCACCTGCAGGCAGAGCGCTGGGGCGCTGGGATTTAGCGTCCCTCTCGGGGCCTGCTGGGGTGGCAGGAAGCGGTGGGGAGGAAGGGAGATGGTTGACAGCGCAATCCAGTTGCATGGAGGAAAGGGGGAGAGTAGCACTGCCCATGCCTGTCCTGGCATAGGTGGGGCCACCTGCAGGGCCCTGGTCGTCTGGCTGTGCTCTGTGGAGGGGTGATGCTGGCTCCACCTTTTTGCTTCCAGCCGCTGTGTTGCAATTGCAATGCAAGAAGCTAAGGGACCAGGAAGTGCCTTTGTGGTGTAACCTTCTTTCCCACGTCAGCAAGTGCTGGCCCGGCACAGAGATGTTATGGGACGCTGATCGGGTGATGTCTGTGCCATTGTGAGCATGGGGTAGGTGCCTGGGAGGACATTTTCCACCCATGGGGACGTTTGTGGACCCCTGAGTGAAATGTTACAGGGAAAGCCCTGGGGCCTGATTCTCTCCCCTGGTGTAAATTGGGGGTAACTCCATTGAAATTGGTGTAAAATGAGAGCAAGCGAGAGGAGAGACAGACCCATGGTTGCTTCTGTTCTCCAAACCAGAGCACAGGAGATACGGGTCCAAGTTCACCCCCAGTTTAACCCCACTGGAGTCGGTGAGACTCCCAGGGGTGGGTTTGTCCCCTACTAATCGCTCTGAGGCCAAGGCGTGCTCTGTAATTCCCCGGCTCGCTGCAGGCCCGTGTCATTAGCCGCCGAGGGCCCTCTGCAGCAGTAACACAGCACAGGCCCTAGGACCAAGGTGTCGCTCTCCGGGTCTCCAGGGCTGGATGGTGCCACGGGGATATTTCCACCTGTAGGTGCCTGCGCAAACACAGCCTAAGGCCGCTACGATCCAGCCTGGCTCTCGGAGCGGTGGGATCGCACCGCTGGCTCTGTTCCGTGGGGAACATCCCTGCTTGGTGACAGGGACAGAGGAGCCGGCGGGGTCTCTTCTACCGCGGACACCGAGGATCCCCTTTCCATGCCCCCTCCCTGTTCTCCCCATCACCTGGTTACTGCTCCAGGCAAACAGCAGCACTGTGTTCTTGGCTGGCACTGGCTTCCCCCCAGAGCCTGGCTGCAGGAGCAGGGAGGGCTCTGGTGGCTAACGAGAGCATGCTGAAGGCTCTGGGGCGCAGTGCCAGGCACAGCTGGCTATCGATCCTGGGCAATGTGAGACCAGCCTCCCTTTGCCAAGTTCAGGCGTGGCAGGCTTCTGTAGAGGGCTTTCCCCGTCCCTGTTGGATGCTCTGCTGAGCAATGCAGACGCAGCAGAACGGACCATGGAGACTTTCCCAGCCCGAGCCTCCTGCAGCCCTGCTCACTGATCTGCTTGTGCATGTTCCCAAGGTCTCCTGATTGGGATTCCCACAAGGAAATCAGCGGTGCCCTTGCTGGCCAGACACACTGCTTCCCTGGCATTGAGATGTTGGCATCCCACAGGGCTCTGCCGGGACTGTGCATTGTCCTTCCCTGAGACCCTGCACAAAGGCAGCACAGACTGTGTAGTTTGGGAGCCAGAGAGAACCACAGGGTCTGTCAGTGTCCTGCAACCCCAGCCCTTTCGAGCCATTACCCACAAGCCCTGTCTTGTCTGGGCCCCAAGGGGCAGTGCTCTCTCTTACAGGGACAGCTGGGCTTAGGCAGGCTGAGCAAGGAGAGCGGGTGGCTTTTCTCTCCCACAGCAGCTGGGGACTTCTCTGCCCTCCTCCAGGGCCCGAGTTAACATGGGACAGGGCCCGAGTTAACATGGGACAGGGCCCAACCTTGGCTGCTGAAGGAGCAGAGAGCTCTACGCATTCTCTGAGCCATCAGTGCTTCCCTTGCCTATGGCGTCATCCTCTATTCCCCTTTGGGGGGTGTCAGATCCACAGGATCGGTGCGATGGCCCCAGCTTTGGAAGGGTCTCTAGGAGGAGCCCCCTCAGTGTGCCAGTCCCCCTAGGGGTCTCGCTCTTCCTCCAGGGTAAGCCGTGCTGCTTTACCGCCTCCTTAGACTGAACCTCTGGGCCTGAGGCACCCCTGCTTCCCACCGTGAGCCCCGTTCAGCGAGTCCAACTGAGACAGGCCCCGATGGAGGCTGGTGCACTCTGGGGATCGATGCACCTCGTCCAGCATTGTCAGAACAGCCGGGTTTATTCCTTAACTGGAATGCAGCATGGGAAGTCCTGAGGGTAGCACAGAGATGAATGTTAAGAATAGTCCATTCTGGTTAGTCCAGAGCCCAGCCAAGCTGCATTGCTCAAGCTCTGTCTCTCCATCTGATTTCCTTTGTCAAACTCCAGGTGAGAGCCCTGACTGCCTCCAGCAGCCAACACTTAACCCCTCCCACCTACCCAGTCCCTTGTTCTCGAGCTGGGGAGATGCTGCTCAGCCCCTGTGGAGAGGCGGGCAAGTCTATATCTCTCTGGGGCCTTGGTTGCTAGGTATCAATGTCCAGGCAATTAGATTTGCCATTGTCTTTTCAGAGGCTCCATTGATAAGGGAACCCAGATCCAGACAGCCAGGTGACACCCAAATCTATGTCTCTTTGCCCGCTATGAGAGCAAACAGCCCTTTCCCACCCCCTAGGTAACAATGCAGCACATGGGGAAACTGAGGCACACACAAGCTTCATAAAAGTACTACCAACAATTCCCACTTCATCACAGGGGCCATAGCATCATAGAATCGTAGGACTGGAAGGGACCTCGAGAGCTCATCTAGTCCAGTCCCCTACACTCATGGCAGGACTATGTAATAACTAGACCATCCCTGACAGGTGTTTGTCTAACCTGCTCTTAAAAATCTCCAATGATGGAGATTCCACAACCTCCCTAGGCGATTTATTCCAGTGCTTAACCACCCTGACAGTTAGGAAGTTTTTCCTAATGTCCACCCTAAACTGCCCTTGCTGCAATTTAAGCCCATTGCTTCTTGTCCTATCCTCAGAGGTTAAGAAGAACAATTTTTCTCCCTCCTCCTTGTAACAGCCTTTTATGTACTCGAAAACTGTTATCATGTCCCCTCTGGGTCTTCTCTTTTCCAGACTAAACAAACCCAGTTTTTTCAATCTTCCCTCATAGGTCATGTTTTCTAGACCTTTAATCGTTTTTGTTGCCCTTCCCTGGACTTTTTCCAATTTGTTCACATCTTTTCTGAAATGCGGCGCCCAGAACAGGACACAATACTCCAGCTGAGGCCGGAGTAGAGCAGAAGAATTACTTCTTGTGGTTTGCTTACAACACTCCTGCTAATACATCCCAGAATGATGTTTGCTTTTTTGCAACAGCGTTACATTGTTGACTCATATTTAGCTTGTGGTCACTATGAACCCAAGATCCCTTTCTGCTGTGCTCCTTCCTAGGCAGTCATTTCCCATTTTGTATGTGTGCAACTGATTGTTCCTTCCAGCGGCGGCTCCAGGCACCAGCGCTCCAAGCACATGCCTGGGGCAGCAAGCTGCGGGGGGTGCTCTGCCGGTCCCTGCGAGGGCGGCAGTCAGGCAACCTTTGGCGGCTTGCCTGCGGGAAGTCCGCCGATCCCGCTGATTCGGCGGCAATTCGACAGTAGGTACGCCGAAGCCGCGGGACCGGGGGACCTCCCGCAGGCAGGCCGCCGAAGCCGCGGGACCGGGGGACCTCCCGCAGGCAGGCCGCCAAAGGCCACCTGCCTGCCGTGCTTCGGGCGGCAAAAAAGCTAGAGCCGCCCCTGGTTCCTTCCTAAGTAAAGTACTTTGCACTTGTCCTTATGAAATTTCATCCTATTGACTTCAGACCATTTCTCCAGTTTGTCCAGATCATTTTGAATTTTAATCCTATCCTCCAAAGCACTTGCAACCCCTCTCAGCTTGGTATCATCCACAGACTTTTTAAATGTACTCTGTATGCCATTATCTAAATCAGGGGTCCCCAACGCGGTGCCCGTGGGTGCCATTGCGCCCGCCGGGGTGTAAGTGCGCCCGCGTAGCCCTCGGGGTTTTGGTTTTTTTTTGCTCCGCCGGCAGCGCTCGGGGTTGTTTTTTTGGCGCCCGCCGGCAGCGCTCGGTTTTTGGTTTTTTTTTTGGCGCCCGCCAGACGAAAAAGGTTGGGGACCACTGATCTAAATCATTGATGAAGACATTGAACAGAACCAGACCCAGAGCTGATCCCTGCGGGACCTCACTCGATATGTACTTCCAGCTTGACTGTGAACCACTGATAACTACTCTCTGGGAACGATTTTCCAACCAGTTATGCACCCACCTTATAGTAGCTCCATCTAGGCCAGGGGTCCCCAACGCGTAGCAGTTGTCATTTTTTTTTCTTTTGCTCCGCCAGCAGCGCTCGGGGTTTTTTGTTTTTTTTTGGCGCCCGCCAGACGAAAAAGGTTGGGGACCACTGATCTAGGCTATGTTTCCCTAGTTTATTTATGAGACGGTATCAAAAAGCTAAAGTCAAGATATACCACATCTACCACTTCCCCCATATCCACAAGGCTTGTTACCCTGAAAGCTGTCAGGTTGGTTTCACATGATTTGTTCTTGACAAATCCATGCTGACTATTACTTATAAAAATTATTATCTTCTAGGTGTTTGCAAATTGCTTGCTTAATTATTTGCTCCATTATCTTTCCGGGTACTGAAGTTAAGCTGACCAGTCTGTAATTTCCCGGGTTGTCCTTATTTTCCTTTTTATAGATGGACACTATATTTGCCCTTTCCCAGTCCTTTGGAATCTCTCCCATCTTCCATGACTTTTTAAAGATAATCACTAATGGCTCAGATATCTCCTCAATCACCTCCTTGAGTATTCTAATCTAGGATGTATTTCATCAGGCCCTGGTGACTTGAAGACATCTAACTTGTCCTAGTAATTTTTAATGTGTTCTTTCTGTATTTTAGCCTCTGATCCTACCTCATTTTCATGGGCATTCACTATGTTAGACATCCAATTGCTGTTAACCTTTTTGGTGAAAACTGAAACAAAAAAGTCATTTAACGCTTCTGTTGTTGTTTTTCCTCCCTTGTTGAGTAGCAGGCCTACCCTGTCCTTGGTCTTCCTCTTGTTTCTAATGTTCTTGTAGAATGTTTTCTTGTTAAACTAGCTAGAGACATAAAGGGTAATCTCTCTTTGTGCCTTGGCCTTTCTAATTTTGTCCCTACATACTTGTGTTATTTGTTTATATTCATCCTTTGTAATTTGACCTACTTGCCATGTTTTGTAAGACTCTTTTTTGAGTTTCAGATCATTGAAGATCTCCTGGTTAAGCCAGGGCTGTCTCTTGCCATGCTTTCCATCTTTCCTACGCATGTTTCGGACAGTGAGAACAAACTGAACTGGAGAGTGCTCCAGCTGCGCCCTCTGTCTGAGGGGCCTGCTTTGTCCCTCCAGGGTTTTCCCATGGGAGGGCCTGGGTGGAAGCGTTGGGCTTCCCCCACACAATGTCTAGGCCTTGTCTAGCACAGCCGTGCCGCACCTCAATGTCACGAGAAGCAGTGTTGTGACCAGCAGGTTGCCGAGAGCTGGAGGGTGGGATCAGAGGGAACCTGTGCTGGAGAAACCAACAAGCCGGCAAAGCGTGAGCCCTACGGATCCTGCTCCCTCCCCGGCAGAAACTGACGCCTGGATTGCAGTTCCTGAAGGGCTGCTGCCTACCCTGGAGAATCCACCTTTCAATCACAACATTGGCTCCATGACGACTGTCTGCCCTCTCCCTGCATGCTGTTGCGTTCACCCCCTCCTCCCCACACTCGTGTTCCCCGGGGGGGCTCGGGGCAGTTAGCTCACCCCAGCTTTCCCCTCCCCCGGGGGGCTCGGGGCAGTTACCTCACCCCAGCTTTCCCCTCCCTGGGGGGGCTCTGTTTGAGTTCAGGTCACCAAACAAGCATTAGGCGGCTCAGTCTGCCTCCCTGGGCCCTTTGCTCTGCCTCTCTCCGGCAGGAGACGCCAGGGAACCTTTACTGCCGCTCCTGCTCCCTTGGGACCTCCCAGCTGTGCTTCGGGAGGCCCTGCTGCGGCGGAGTACTGAGCAGCCCCAGTGATGGGGACCGAAGAGTCCTGCTGCCTCCCAGCCCCCGCCGTGGATCAGTTCCTCCCCCCCCCCCCCACCTTGTCGTGGGGCCAAGAGCTAGAAAAGGTCTGGGCCTTTGTATGGAGCTGGAGAGAGCTCCAGCCGCAAACCGTGGGGCTGCGGAGCAGTGGAGCTCTTCGCTGCCCCCTGCAGGGTCTCTTGCACCTCCCTCTGAAGCAGGTGGCCACAGTCGGAGACGGGCCCCTGGGCTAGTGGACCCCAGGTTTGAACCACCCTGACAGTTCCTCCGTTTCCTGTTTCTTCTCCTGCTTCCCTATTGCTCCATTTGCCTTCCCCCGCTCAGAGGAATCCGGCTTAGCCCGCCAGGCCAGATCCAACCTGGCAATACTTTGGCAGCTAAAAGTCCAACCACAGTAATAAACCAGCAAACCCTCTGACCTCCAGAGACCGGCCAGTGGGAAATAAGAACCACCCCGGCCACACCTCTAGTGCCACAGTCCCAGAATGGCCCACCGGGCCCCTTGCGGTGCCGGGGCCTGCCAACCTCTGAGCTTTGGGGGTCACAGACGGGAGCCGCGTGTTCCTCTCTCCCGCGCTGCTTCTCTCCCATTCTGCCTGCCTGTGTTTTAAGAAGAAGTGGGATCAGACTCTAATGCTGGAAGCTGAGAGCGACCAGCTGCACAGACCAGCCAGGGCCGCGGGACGTACTCTCGAGCTAGGCTCTTTCTCTTTAAGGATTCCCGGGTGCATAGGGAGAGGGAGGAATAAGATGCTTGTGAATCAGAGTTTAAGGCCAGAAGGAACCACCAGATGGTCTAGTCTGACCTCCTGTGTAACACAGACCACCGACCCCACCCACCATCCGCACATCAAACCCAAGCGCGGAATGAGACCCCGGGTGGGCTAAGCTGCTGGGTGCCAAGTCCCGGCAGAGAATCAGAGGGACCCAGGCGCATTAATGCCCGAGGTCCCTGCAGTGACAGAGAACTGGCTAAGTGAGAGATACCCAGATGCTCCCAGCCAGCAAACTGCCCCCCCACGCTGCCCCCCCCATCTCAAGGCCACTGCCCAGCCACTCTGACCTGGGGGAGAACTTCCCGACCCCACGTCTGGTGATCACAAAGAGAGCTCTGCACATCTGGCCTGGCTGTCTCCTGCCTCCTTTACTTGCGGTGTTTAATGGCAGTTAATCAAAAGGGACTCGTGTTTCTGGAGCCCTTGTTTCCAGAGTGCTGCCAACTCTGGGAACCAGGCCCCTTTCAGGAGCCTCCAGTTGCAACCCGGGTGTCACTGGCCACTGGTGGAAATTTTGGCCTGAGAGAATTTGCTTGTTGGGCAGATGCAACGCCTGTAAAAGACACCTTGGCAGCACAATCGCGGCCTCAGATTACTACGAGGCAAGTAACAAATAGGGAAATGAAGGAATGATCCCCCAGCTCCCGCCTTCCCACAGGTTCCCCTTGCCCACACCCCCACCAGGGCATTGGGTGCAGAGCTGCTCCCTGTGAACTCGGCCCGTGTTGTGCTGCCTTGTCCTTGCTCCGCTGTGTCCCGTGAGGACGCCCTGCTGGCAGGGCAGGGACTGTCCCATGGAACCAGCCCCAGTGGGGCCGGCCATGTGCTCTGATGGCGCGTGGCACTGTCTCTTCCAGGTGATGAAGATGATGGGCCTGAACAACGCAGTCCACTGGGTGGCCTGGTTCATCACCGGCTTTGTCCAGCTCTCCATCTCCGTCACCGCGCTCACCGCCATCCTGAAATACGGCAAGGTCCTGATGCACAGCGACGTCTTCATCATCTGGCTCTTCCTCGCCATCTACGCCGTGGCCACCATCATGTTCTGGTGAGCGCTGGGGCGGGGCAGGGGTGTAACACAGCAGTGATGGCAGGGGGCCCAGAAGCTAGGGATGAGTCAAGCAGCCAGAGGGGCAAGGGACCAGAGCAACGAGGCCTCTAGACATGCACTACCTGGGGCCTGGCCGCTGTCTCTGAGCCTGGGGGGCTCCGGGGGGGCTGGGGTAGCGTGGTTAATTTCTTACTCTGGGGTCTGGATTCCATTTTGGTCCAATGTGTGATTTCACAGTTTATAGCAAAGCCACAACGCTGGGGCCATTAGCGAGGGACCATGAACTCCCAGAGAAGGGGAGCCATGGATGTACCCAGGGTCACCCCAATGCTGCTCGCACTGGGCCCCTCAGTCCGGGAAGGCAACAGTGGGTCATTGAGCTACAACCCAAGCCTGAGGCCTGGGCACTGCCTGTTTCTGCGCCACCAGCAGCAGGATTAAAGGTGGTTACGAGCAACGGGTAGCAGATGCTTTCCCCACCCACCCCGGTACGGGCTGGGATCGTCTCGCAGCTAAAGGCCAGATAGTCCCCTGATGCTGGTGTAACTCCCTGGGCTTTCATGGAGCTCCTCCTGATTTACACCCGCATAATTAGAGGAGAATCCAGCTTGTGGACAATGCCACAAGCTCAAACCTCTGAGTCGCCGGCTGATTCGAGCATTGCCGAGTGATTGGTGTCAAGGGGAAGGCAGGCTGACTGGCAGTGAGGAGCCTGCACTGTCGGGCTGTCGCAGGACGCGGGTGTCTGCAGGGATCGGCTGGCTCGTGGGCGGGGGGGGGAGTTATTTACGGTGCTGAGGATCGCAGGGAAGCAGGTTCTCCCATCAACGTTCAGTTGGGAGGAACCACAAAGTCGTTGTGGTGCAGCCGCCGTGGCTGTAAAGGGCAGTGGGGAATCTATGCACCCGTGTGGTGATCACAGCGACACACCCCTGCCCTGGCCATCCTTGCTGGGGGGTGCTTGGTCCGGTCAGAGCTGGTCCTGCCGCACTCCCTCTGCTCTGTTCTGAGGGGTGTTTGCCTCCTGGAAGGGGAACCGGCAATGGGGTCCGAGGAAGCAGGGTCGGTACTGAGTTCTCAGCACTGAGCCAATGGCCCAGTCCCGCTGTCCGACAGCTGGTGGGCCAGTCCAGCCCCCCCTCGGAGGCCCTGATCCTGCTGGCAGGGGGGTGCTCATTGGCAGGCTCAGCAGAGGGGCCAAGGACTGAATTCCCCGCGTGCCCCCCCAGCGGGCTGAGGCCCACCAGCAGAGCAGGGTGAAGGAAACCTGCTGGGCCGCTCCGTGCTGGGCCTCTTGGGTAGCAAACGGAGGGTTTCTGTCCCCAGACTGCCAAGGAAATAGCCAGGTCTGCCCCCCAGAACTCCGGCGGGGCGGGGGGGTCCCATCCTCTGATGGAGTTTGACAGGGTGTAGGAGGTGGTCATGCCTCTTTTTCTCCGAGGTGGGTGATGAAGTGGGGGGGCCGTGTGAGCCTTTTTCTCTGGGGGGAGAGGTGGGGCTGGGGGGGTCCTAACACCCTCCCTCTCTGGGGCTCGGGGTCATGCCCCCCCCCCGGGGCAGGGACTGGGGGGGCATGACCCCCTTTCCCTCTGCGGCGGAGGATGTCACACTGTCTGCCCCACAGTTTCCTGGTGTCCGTGCTCTATTCCAAGGCCAAGCTGGCCTCAGCCTGCGGGGGCATCATCTACTTCCTCAGCTACGTCCCCTACATGTACGTCGCCATCCGGGAGGAAGTGGCCCACGACAAGATCACGGCCTTCGAGAAGTGCATCGCCGTGAGTACTGGGGCGCGGCCCGGTGCGGCTCCCTGCAGGCCCTGAGCCTGGCCTCCCTGGGCACGGGGCTCCCCAGCTCTGCTCCCTCCATCACCAGCCTGCTCCCCACGTCCCATCGCCCTCCCCGCTGCCAGGATGGGTGGGGCATGCTCCCTGCTCCTTGCCCAGCATGCAGACAGGAGGGAGACACCCCCCCCCCCCCCCCCCCCCCCCCCCCCCCCCCCCCCCCCCCCCCCCCCNGCAGTCCGGCCGCCTATGGCCAGAGAACTGCCTGCTGCAGCCCCAGGGACCAAGTGGCCTTCAGCAGGACAGAGCTGGAGAAACCAACATTTCCAGCCTAACATCCCCCTGCATAGCCAGAGCCCGGCTGGGCCAGGGGCTCGAAGGGGGAGGGGTCTTGAGGACTCCCAAAGCTTGGGCTGAGGGCTCCGCTGCCCTGGGGGGTGGGGACAAGGAGCCTCTTCCCCTCCAGGAGGGTGAGATCCCTGCAGAGAAGTGTGCCAACTAACACGGGCCGCACACTGCGTCCTCTCCAGAGCCTTGCTGGGTGGGGGGAGCTGCACCCTGTGATGGAGCTGGGCTGCGTGTCTGCTCCCCGCCACTGAGCTGGGCAGGGCAGGAGCTGGCCCCTTGTGACGAGCTCATGCCCCAGTGTGAATCCTGATCTTAGAGCCACTGCCCCAGGGCGCCTGCAGGAGGCAGCGGTGCTCCCTTCCGTCCACCAGCCACATCCCCAATGGCCTTTCTCCCTTTGCTGCATCCAGACCCTCCGGGGATTCCCACCCTCACCTCCAATGGCTTTCGTCCCCCTCTGCCCGTCCGTACCCCCGATGGCCTCCCCCCGAGCACCTGGCTAGGGGATTGCTGCCCAGGGCTTTAGGGGAGCAGCTCTCGGCTAACCTCCCTCTCCCCCGCTCAGTCTCTCATGTCGACCACGGCCTTCGGGCTGGGCTCCAAGTACTTTGCGCTGTACGAGGTGGCCGGCGTGGGCATCCAGTGGCACACCTTCAGCCAGTCGCCCGTGGAAGGCGACGACTTCAACCTGCTGCTCTCCATGATGATGCTGATCGTGGATGCCGTGGTCTACGGTGTGCTGACGTGGTACATCGAGGCCGTGCACCCAGGTACGGGCCGGGGGGGCAGGTGCAGGGTGGCACTGACCTGACTGGGATGGAAGGAGGGCCTGTCAACAGCCTCCCCATGCAGGGCTGTGAATGCGCGGGGGGGGGGCAGGTCAGCATCTGGCCATGTTCATGAACCGGGGGGGTGGGAAGGGGGTGTAACCAGCCACCCAGTGATCTGCCCCGGGGCTCTGTGTGTTGTCCCTTCCAGGGGACTGCACGTACCACCCCCGCTGGCCCCCACTTCCCACACCTTTCGGCCACATCAGTGCACGCTGTGGGCCTCCTGCACGAACCCCAGAACCGCTGCTGATCTCCTTTCCTTTGCAGGCATGTACGGGCTCCCCCGGCCCTGGTACTTCCCCTTCCAGAAATCCTACTGGCTCGGGAACGGGCGGGTCGAAACCTGGGAGTGGAGCTGGCCCTGGTCTAGAACCACCCGCCTCAGCATCATGGAGGAGGACCAGGCCTGCGCCATGGAGAACAGGCGGCTGGGTACGAGCGCCCGCAGGCTGGGCAGTGCAGACGGGGGAGAGGGGCCAGTGGGGAAAGAGCTGGGATCCAGGGGACCTGGCTTCTGTTCCTGGCTCAGTCCCACTCCCTGTGGCACCGGGCCAGTCACGCCACCTCTCTTGGGTGGGGGTGGGGATCAGACCTGCCAAAACCGGTGTGTTCTGAACTCGGGTTAGCCTGACAGTGACTTCCCAGCCCCCCAGCTTTCCGCTCGGCTCAGCAGTGAGTTACAGCCTGGCGCTGAGCTCACACTGCTAACCCGCTTAGAAACGCCCCTCGATTCGCAGCGGAGATGGACCCCGTGCTGCCGTTTCCCTGAAGCGAGGACCAGCCTCGTGGATGTGGAATGGGGCCAAATTCATCCCTGTCCCCCAGCTCCTTGAGAGCCTCTGGTAGAAGGTGCCAGAGGAGGAAGTGAAATTATGGCAGAGCGGGCGTGGAAGGGGGAGAGAGGGGGAAGGGCGGCTTCTCGGCAAGACCCAAAGCGAGGGCCAGATCCTCCGCTCGTGGCAATCAGCATGGTGCAGTGGGTTCACCTGAGCCATGCTGATGTGTGCCAGCTGGGGCTTATTCTGTTAGGGCAGGGCCTAGGGGGCCCCATTGTGCTAGGTGCTGCACAAACCCAGAACAGGGGGCAGCCCCTGCCCCAAAGAGCTCCTGGGCTAGCTAGGCAAGGGGCGGGGCAAGGCTGGGCTAGCTAGGCAAGGGGCGGGGCAAGGCTGGCCCACGGCAGCACCCTGCCCCCAGGGCTCTGTCCATTTGTTTATCGTTTTGGGAGGGGATTCGCGAGCGGGGAGGGAGGGGGTGGGATGAAGGACAAGAGGGAGGAGGAGGTTGGAGCCCACAGCCAGTCAGCACCGGGGAAGGGGTGTTGAGCGCTGTCGGGTGCTGATCGCAGGGGTTCTGGCTGGAGCCTGCAGGTCCCTGCTGCGGCTGCTCGGTCCAGCTGCGCCTCCAGCCCCTTTGTCCCTGAGCTGGCGTGGCTGGGTGGGGCAGCATGGGCCCCGGTGTATGGCTTGGCTTTAGCAACGCCGTCCCATGTAATTAAACCATCACGGCATATCCTGCGTGGCCCCGCTGCCCGTCTCCCCAGGGTGCACACCCCGGGTCAGTGCTGGGTGGTGTCCAGTCCCCTGGCTCCCCGCACACGCTGACGGAGCCTGCCCTGCGGGGCTGGGAGACACCCCAGGGCCCTGCTCACCACCTCCCTGCTCTCGTTGCAGAGGAGACGCGTGGCATAGAGGAGGAGCCGAACCACCTGCCGCTCGTCGTGTGCGTGGACAAGCTCACCAAGGTCTACAAGACGGACAAGAAGCTGGCGCTGAACAAGCTGAGCCTGAACCTCTACGAGAACCAAGTGGTGTCCTTCCTGGGGCACAACGGGGCGGGCAAGACCACCACCATGTGAGCCGTGGGCTGGGGAGCCCTGCCGCGGGCGGTGACATGGAGAAATCGGGCCAGGGGCAGCCAGGGGATGAGGGTGGGCGGGTCTCACACGCCTGGGCAGTTTGTCACCACCTCTGACACTGGCAGGGCTGCACAATCGCTGTCACTGCAGGGTTAGCCTGGGCTCCCAGGCTCTGTCCTCAGCAATATCTTTGTGCCACACAGTGCCCCCAGCTCTGCCATGCTGCCAGTTCTCGGCGGTGTTGGGGTTCGTTCAGCAGGCACGCAGCACTTGGCAGTGCCCAGGGTGGGAGGAGGTGCTGAGGCCTTACCAGGGCGGGTTTGAAGGAGGAGGGCATGGGCTTAGTGTTGGGTGGGAGGCTCATGTGGGAAGGGAGTGTGGGGGGCGGGGAGGGGATGGGGTTGTGAAGGCCCTGCAAGGTGGAGCTATAAGAAGCTGGTGCACACACTGGCTGGCCCTGGGTGGGCTGGGCCCTCCTCTGGCATCCGTTGGCCTCGGGCAGCATGGGCAGTGCTGTTCCACAGGGCAGAGCTGCCCAAGGGCCCTTCCCGGAGCAGCACGCCGTGAAGCGGTGCTAGGCAATCGCCGCATTTCCAGGCAGGGGGAAGAGCTGCTGCTGCCCTGTTTCTTTCCCAGGTCCATCCTGACTGGCCTCTTCCCCCCCACCTCGGGCTCTGCTACCATCTACGGCCACGACATCCGGACGGAGATGGACGAGATCCGGAAGAACCTGGGCATGTGTCCCCAACACAACCTGCTCTTCGATAAACTGACGGTGGAGGAGCACCTCTGGTTCTACTCGCAGCTTAAGAGCATGGCGGAGGAGGAGATCCGCAAGGAGATGGACAAGTAGGGACCAGCCCCGGCCAATGACTCCTCCCTAGGCGATAAACAGCCATCACTGTCTTGGCATGAACCATTTTGCACAAGCAGGCCTCGTGGACTTTGAACAGAGCCCCAGTGCTCTGTGGCACTGGCCCCAGAGTCCATCCCTTAGTGCAGAATTGTGCAGAGATTTTCAGAAGTAGCTAGTGATTGTGGGGGCCCCACTTGAGACACCTTAAAGGGCTTGATTTTTCAGATGGTGGGTGCTTAGTACTTTCTGAAAGCCAGGCCCCTTTAAGGAGTCTCAGGTTGGGCACCCGAAATCCCCAGCCACTATTGAAACTCTTGGTCGTGGGCAACGAAAGCTAAGCTTTCGTTTGAAAAGATTGTATTTTTTAACCCTTGTGGTTGCAGCGAAAACCTTCCAGCTGAGTGTACCCAGTGTATCTGAGTCTGCAAAGAGCCTGAAACAGTAGCTCGGGGAGGTGTGAACTGCCCCATTCATCTTAGAGGGGGTATACGGTGCGTGACTCACCGCTGCAGCACCTCCTGCTGGTCGTTGGGAATTAGCTCTTTGCCAGCCTCCGGAGCGCCCTCTGCAGGCCGGTGTCCCGCTGCCGCTGGCCCCCATGTCCCTCCCAGGACCCGGTGCCCCTTGTCTTGGGGTGCTGCCCATCTGGCAATACCCCTGCAGTCTCAAGGTCTCCTCACCCAGGGGAACCCCCAACCCTCTATCCCCACCTTGCCTCAGCCTATGGGCTACTGCCAATCACCATCTAGCCCCCTTTCACTGGGACCGACTGCAGTCTGTATAAGCCAGTCATCATAGGCAAGGGAGGTTTTGACCTGCTGCCTTTCCCTGCAACCCAGTACCTCCAGGGGCCTTGTGCAAGGCCCTGCAGCCTGGGGAGTTGCTGGCCTGGAGCTCCCCAGCCCCTCTGGCCTTCCCCAGCCCTGCCTCACTCCAGTACCCTTTAGCACTCAGGCAGCTCGGTCCATCTCCCTCCTCAGCTAGAGGGAGACTCTGCCAGCTCCTGGCTCACTGGCCTTTTATATGGCCAACTGTGGCCTGATTGGGGCATGGCCCAGCTGCAGTTGCTTCCCCAATCACCCTAGTAGCTGCTTTCTCCCAGCCACAGCCCCCAGCCACAGCTACTTTTAACCCCTCCCGGGCAGGAGCGGGTGATCACCCCGCTACAGTGGGCTGTTAACTCAGAGATCTGCTCCTTCAGCAGTGTGCATGCGTCTGCCCAGCCTTGTTCACGCAGCCTGCGTGTGACTAGGCTGTAACATCTATGTCGGATCTGTCCCCAGGATGATTGAAGACCTGGAGCTGTCCAACAAGCGGCACTCCCTGGTGCAGACTCTGTCAGGAGGGATGAAGAGGAAGCTGTCGGTGGCCATCGCCTTTGTGGGTGGATCGCGGGCTGTTATCTTGGATGAGCCCACTGCTGGTGTTGACCCGTACGCACGTAGGGCTATTTGGGATCTGATCCTCAAATACAAACCTGGTGAGCAACCCAAAGCATGGCAGTGGCTCTGATCCCTGTCAGAGTCCATTCTGTGCAGCGCGAGACTCCACACCAGGATTCCCCTGCCACTGCCCTGGGTGATGAATCTTGGTTAACAAAGGCTGCACTCTAAGAGTTACTCCTGGGGGAATTCTGTGCCAAAAAATAAAAAAATCTGCAACAAAAAATTAAAAGTTCTTTGCACCATATTTTAAAATTCTGTAAAATTCTGCATATTTTATTTGTCAAAATAACACAATATTATTACACCAGTTTTGATTATTTTTGGTCATTTATTTCAAAATACCTGTCAGCGAGCATGTCTGTAACAACACAGACAACAAAAAAGATTCAAGAAATGTTTTTTGACAAATAGATTCCTTACTAGGCATATTTATACAGAACTCTTGAGTAATAATTCATTTAAACTACAATACAGGACCGTATTTCCTGCACCCCTCAAAAGCAGTGCAAAAGCTGTGGAGAGTCAGGGGTAATGGAGGAGCTGAGGGAGAGGGAAGTAAATTGCTGGGAAGGAGCCTGGGTGTGAACCTAGAGGGTTGTTGGGTGTGGGTGGAGAAAAGTATGGAACAGTTTTGCAGGGGGGGCAGGCGGGGAGGGATTATTAGGGAGCTTCCCCCATGCAGACCCTGGATGACCCCTAGCCTTCCCCATTCAGTCAGGCACATCTGCCCCGTCCCTATGTGTTCTTGCACCCCCTGTGCATGTGTCCCTCCATCCCCACTCAGACACCCCCTCCCCCGATCCCCATGTGGCCCTGCACCCACTCCCCCTGCCCCATGTGTCTCTGTGCCCCCACCCAGCCATTCCTCTGTCCCTATGTAGCCTTGCACCCCTGCCCCCATCACCATGTGGCCCTGCACCTCCCTCCCCCCGTGGCCCTGTGCCTCAACTCCCCTTCCGCCCCTGCCCCAGTCTGTTCTCACCCACTAGCCCTCATGAGCCCCTGTCTGACCCTCCCAGCACCCCACCGTGTCTGTCTCCCTATAGCCCCTCTCTCCTGATCTGGCCCACTGCGAAGAAGGCAGGCTCTTTCTCTTCCCTCGCTGGCAGGGAGCTGCTGCTTTGTTCTATCACCACAGCGCCCTCTGGTGGGAAAAAGGCAGAACTGCAGCAACATTTTGGCAGAAGCTTTTTTCTGCGCAAAAAATTAAAAATATGCGAGGCTCATTAATTATGCGTGCACACAGTAGTGCAGAATTCTCCCAGGAGTAACTCTAGTGAGTAACAGGAGCATTGCCTCAACCTGACCATGTGCCTGGAGGGAGAAGGAAAGCCGGGGTTGGATTTTAGGGAATGGACTCTGGCTATGACTGTCCACCAAATAAAAATCCTTGTTTGTACCAGCTAAGAGAGGCCCAGCAATGAGTGGTCGTAGCACAGGACTCGGAGTCAGGGCTCCTGGGTTCTATTCCTGCCTCTGCATGCTCTCACTGGGTGACCTGAGGCAAATCCCTCCCTTCTCGCTCTGTGCCTCAGTTTCCCCAGCTGTACCACAGGGATAGTAAGACTGCTCCACCCCCTTGGCAAAGCACTCTGAGTCCCGTGGATGCAATGGCTCTGTGAGGCAGAGTACGCTATGGTCTATGTGGCAGGTTCCCTGAAGTCCCGATTGCTTGGTAGAGGGTACGTTGTC
This sequence comes from Platysternon megacephalum, assembly GCA_003942145.1. NCBI lineage: Eukaryota > Metazoa > Chordata > Testudines > Platysternidae > Platysternon > Platysternon megacephalum. The sequence continues at coordinate 823,676 of QXTE01000349.1, forward strand.
TCATGGCAGCAGGTGCTGCGTGTGCTGCTTGGGTGTCCCTGGGGGCTGACCCGCAGCGCGTTCCCCACTCACCCCTCCCTGACGCTCTTCCCCTGCGCTTGTCCCTGGCCTGGCAGGAAGGACCATCCTGCTCTCCACACATCACATGGACGAGGCCGACCTACTCGGGGATCGCATCGCCATCATCTCCCATGGCAAGCTCAAGTGCTGCGGCTCCCCGCTCTTCCTCAAGAGCACCTACGGGGACGGCTACAAGCTGACGGTGGTGAAGAAGCAGTCAGACTCCAGGAACGGCCCAGGTCAGTCACCGGGCACCCGCGCTAGGGAGTCTGCCTCCCCAGTCCACGTTGGGAAACAGCTGCTAATGTGGACAGGATCAGACCCGTTACAGCAAGCGGGCTTGAGCTGTTTTGTCCCAGCTGCGCTAGTTGCTCTCAGGAGGGCTGGCCGGAAAACCACATTCCCGTTTCGTGAAAAATGGCCGGGCTTTGCAATTTGTGTTTGCTCCAGTTTGGGATGATATCAAGAACTTTCAACTTCTTTTTGAAAACACCCAAGAGTGAGACGCCCCCGTACAGCCAGTAGCCCTGTGCCTAGGACACTCGCCTGGGATGTGCCTGATTCAGAGCAAGCGCTGGGACCTGGGGCTCCCACGTCCCGTGGGAGTGCCCAGAACATAATCACAGCCATATTGGGTCAGACCAAAGGTCCATCTACCCCAGGATCCTGTCTTCCGACAGTGCCCAATGCCAGGTGCTTGTTCTCTGTGTAAGGAGAGGGCTCTTACCTCCAGCGTCCCATGATCTTCTGCTTCCACCGCTGGGGAAAGGAAAAGTAGTCCCCCTCATCCCCATGCACAGGAAGCATGGGGCTCTGTGAGGCGAATCGCCGAGGGCTATTGCTTTTCTGATGCTATTACAATCCCATTGGAGTGGGAGATTGTGAGGTGCTTAGAGATGCTACGGTGACACTGATTGATAGTCCTAGGCCATTTCTCGAAGCAGCCAGGGTTTCCATCTCAGGGCAGGAGAAACTGACAACTACTGAGCAAAGCAATTTAATGTGTGCCTGGTGCGTTGAGATCAGTGGAGTGCTCCCGCCGTCTCTGCCCCCAGAATGCCTCCCGACCTGGCCTGGTTTTGCTTTGCAGCCAGGAGGAGGAAGGCCCTGGTTCTTCCTGCCCGTCAGCGTCTTGGGCTTTCCGTTTTCCTGTGATAATGGAGGGGGCTACTTCTCCTGGGTGGCTTCGATTTTGAGCTGCAAAACTAATATTCCATGCGGGTGGAGAAAAAAGTTTCAGTGGCGAATTTCCCCCCAGCCCTGCCCAAAATGAAAAGCCCATGAAATGACCAACCAGCCCAGAGAGGAAGGTCAAACGCTGCCAAACTCAGGCACCTGAAGGAAAGTGGCAGTTGTAGCTCCCACGAGAGCCAGTGTGACTTAGGGCTAATCCCCCTCTCTTCAGGCCCGTATACCCCTGTGCTCTTGTTCAACACAGTTCGCACCCGCTCCCTGGGCACTGCATGGCTCAGGGTAACGTGCTGCATGGAGCCCTTCACCTCCAGGGGGTGGTTTCAATCCAGCCCAGGCTGTTAGCAATGGAAGGTTGTTACTGTTGGGTATCCTGTGAGAAATACGTTCTGGGATCTCACTTCTCCCTGGTGGATGGGGGTCTGTTATGATTGTACCCGTAGGAGCTGGCCCCATTGCTGGGAGTGTCGGCAGAGAGGCCCAATGGGCCGTGGAGGTTAAATTCCCTTCTCAGGCCGGGGCAGTTCCTCCAGGGCTGGGCAGTGTGGGGGCAGTTTGCTCAGTGCATGCAGGGCTGGGCTCCCAGCTCTGAATCCAGCGGGAGAGTCACTGAAAAAAGCAGAGGCTGAAATAAAACAAAAAAGCAGCATCAGCTTTTGGGTCCTGGAAAGAAAAATCCAAGGACTCCGGGCCCAGGCAGAGCTGGGTGTGTGAAGTGACCCGTCCTCCTCTGCTCCCTCCCTGCGCTAGACTCGGGGCAGACGCACAGTCCTGCCTCCCACTCCTCCGCCAGCCCCTGCTCCGAGCCCCACGTCACCCAGTTCATCAAGAAGTACGTGGCCTCCTGCCTGCTGATCTCCAACACCAACACGGAGCTCTCCTACATCCTGCCCAGCGAGGCCGTCAAGAAGGGCTGCTTCGAGAGGCTCTTCCAGGTACCGGCCCTTCGAGACGCCACTTACCGAGCGGGGAGGGGAAGCTGCTCAGTGGGTGCTGACACAGAGCAGGGGAGCACCGCAGAGGCAGAGACGGGGGACCGCTGGGCGCTCGCTGGCTGGTCGGCGAGGGGGCGCGGGAGCTGGGCTGGGCGCTCGCAGGTTGGTGGGTGGGGTGGGGCACAGGCCCTGGGCGCTCGCTGGCTGGTCGGCGAGGGGGCGCGGGAGCTGGGCTGGGCGCTCGTGGGTTGGTGGGTGGGGTGGGGCACAGGCCCTGGGCGCTCGCTGGCTGGTCGGCGAGGGGGCGCGGGAGCTGGGCTGGGCGCTCGTGGGTTGGTGGGTGGGGTGGGGCACAGGCCCTGGGCGCTCGCTGGCTGGTCGGCGAGGGGGCGCGGGAGCTGGGCTGGGCGCTCGTGGGTTGGTGGGTGGGGTGGGGCACAGGCCCTGGGCGCTCGCTGGCTGGTCGGCGAGGGGGCGCGGGAGCTGGGCTGGGCGCTCGTGGGTTGGTGGGTGGGGTGGGGCACAGGCCCTGGGCGCTCGCTGGCTGGTCGGCGAGGGGGCGCGGGAGCTGGGCTGGGCGCTCGTGGGTTGGTGGGTGGGGTGGGGCACAGGCCCTGGGCGCTCGCTGGCTGGTCGGCGAGGGGGCGCGGGAGCTGGGCTGGGCGCTCGTGGGTTGGTGGGTGGGGTGGGGCACAGGCCCTGGGCGCTCGCTGGCTGGTCGGCGAGGGGGCGCGGGAGCTGGGCTGGGCGCTCGCAGGTTGGTGGGTGGGGTGGGGCACAGGCCCTGGGCGCTCGCTGGCTGGTCGGCGAGGGGGCGCGGGAGCTGGGCTGGGCGCTCGCGGGTTGGTGGGTGGGGTGGGGCACAGGCCCTGGGCGCTCGCTGGCTGGTCAGCGAGGGGGCGCGGGAGCTGGGCTGGGCGCTCGCGGGTTGGTGGGCGGGGGGGCACCCGTGGGGGTAGCACTGAATTATTTGTTATGCTGGGATTTACCAAGGAGTCCAAGGGATTTGGGTGTCCCATTCCCTTAGGCTCATTTGCAGATCCAGCCCAGCGTGTCCCTTGCCCTTGCACAGGGACATCGCCCTGTATGTGCTGTCGCCCTGCCCAGCGTCGTCTCTTGGGATAGTCTGTCCCGCATGCTGTAATGCTCCTAGCTCCCCGGTGCCCTCACTTACTGCAGGGCTCCCTAGGTGGCCCTGAGCCTGCACTGCTGCCCCAGGCGTCCCCCAGCCCAGCAGCACAGAGGGGCCTGGGTCGCTGGGACAAGCCCCTCTCCTTTTCCCACCAGAAGGGAGTGCTGTCTGTTCAGGATGGGGTTCTGGGCTCTCTGCTTTCGCAGCGCCAGCCACCCCGTGGGCACTGCGTTGGCTCCAGTGCTGCGTTCCGGCAGAGGTGGGTGGTGAGAGGAAGGACGCGGGGGATGCTCGTGATGGGTCTGCAGATCAACCCAGGAGCCTGGTTTCCGGCAGGTGTGAGCTCGGGCGGAATGTGCCCGATCTACAGAGGCCAGGAGTCTGGGACAGCTGAGGCTCAAGCTGTAGCAGCTCCTGGTTTTTGCTCTGGAGGTCCCTGGTTCAGGTGTCAGTGCTCACGCAGGCAGCCATCAGGCCTCTTGCCTGTTGTGGTTTGCCCGGCCTGGCCGTCTGGGGATGGGGGAGTTCCGAAGGTCCCCGTGCTGCAGGGGATGCTGGGCGGGCAGGCATGTGGGCTGATTACTGCTTAGCCAGGAGCTTCTGGGATGGCTCTTCACTGTGGTCTCCCTCCGCTCCTCACCCTTGTTCCTTGTTCACAGCACCTGGAGCAGAGCCTGGGGGAGCTGGAGCTGACCAGCTTCGGGCTGATGGACACTACCCTGGAGGAGGTCTTCCTCAAGGTGTCGGAGGAGGACCTGTCGCTGGAGAACAGCGATGTCGGTAAGGGGTGTGCGTGTCAGTGCCTCGGTATGCTGGCTCGTGGAGAGTTGGGGGTGCCCAACATTAACTAACCGAGTTCGCGACCTCGCCCCGTTGAGCATTGATCCATTGCTGGCAGTCTCTGCTCAGGGGAAGCCTACAGAGGTGAATGCATAGAGCGGGGCGGGGCAGGGCAGGGCAGGACTAAGGAGTGGAAGTTTTAGGGCAGAACAGAGGTGTTTAGTTGGGATTAGGTCCTGCTTTGAGCAGGGGGTTGGACTAGATGACCTCCTGAGGTCCCTTCCAACCCTGAGATTCTATGATTCTATGATGGCAGAGCTGGGGGGGGGGGGGGTAGAGGCGGTGCATTTGTTACACTGCTAGCACCAAGCCAGCCGCAGCAAAGACCCCAGCGTCATGTTAATGCAGCGGTGACAGGCACTTTGACTGTTGCTTTACAATACCTGTATCTTGGCTGCAACCCTTGCTCCTGTCTGCTCCGCATGGGCCTGAGAGCAGGGGAGTGCCCTTGGCCTGAAGGCAGGGGCACCGTCCCCAAAAGTAGCATGGAATGATCCATCCTGATTGCTTGCCACGCTCCACCCCAGCAGTGGCCGCATTTTGTCCTGTGGTTTGTAGTTTCAGCCTGAGGTTTGTAAAGCACTTTGGGATCCTGGGGGTGAAAGGCCCGATGTCAGTGTGAAATATCATTGGGGTGTATTCCTATTAGACAGGGCCAGTGCCTGCCCTGGCCAGCACTGAGAGGGGAGCAGGGTTACTCACTGTACCAGGGCACTCCCTGACGTGCTAAGGTGGATCCTGCTATACTGGGGTTGCAGGGTATTAAGGAAGTGCCCCGTTCCCCCCCGGCACGCCCAGGCCCTTGGTATCTGGGTGGCTAGCTAAGGCGTTACAGCCAGTTCCAGCTGGTGGGTTCTTGCTGGAGAGTGAGTGGAATGCCCTAGGAGAGCTGCTCCCCGGGAACGTTCCCCTTGTACCTGTGCCACACAAACCCCACTGGCTCCCTTCTCCTTCCAGACATGAAGGAGTCCAAGAAAGACGCCCTGCAGCCACCGGCTCCCCAGATAGGCCTGAAGCCCGAGGCCAACGGGGAGCCCCTTCCTGACGCGGAGGCACCCGAGAAGCCGGAGGTGGAGCTCAGCAACCTGGTGGCCTGCTCCAACCTGGCCCAGTCGCAGGCGTCCCTGCGCTCGGCGTCCTCTGTGGGCTCCGTGCGGGGCGATGAAGGTGGGGCTTATTCGGAGTTCTATGGGGATTACTCTCCGTTGTTTGATAATCTGCAGGACCCTGATAACGTCAGTCTGCAAGGTTTGTAACGTGCCGCACGGCAGGCCTTGAATTTGGTAGCGGGGGTGGGGGGCCGCTGTGTCCCGGTTCCGCTCTCAGCAATCCCGGGGGCGGGGGATGTGTGGGGCCTGGCACCGGCTCTGACCAGACCTTTCCATCCTGCCGGGGCTGGGCTGAGCGCCTTTCTCCACCCCTAAGAGGGGTGGCTGGCAGGGACCTGTTTGCATGCTCACGCCCCATGCACTGCGGGGTCCTGCCTCAAGCCTGTTCATCCTGGGACCCCCTGTTACAATGGAAAAATAGGCCTAAAGAAAGGGAGGGGGCGAGGGCAACCCCCTGAAACTTGGTTGGGAGCCCCTGGGTGGGGAAGCCATGAGGGAGTTCTGGCAGGGTTTCGGCTGAGAGCTCCTGGGGTCCTTTCGGATGGGGAGTGGGTACTGCGAGGGGGTCTGTTTGATTGCGTACACAGACTACAACTCTAGAATCTAGCAGTGTCCTTTGCTGCACGTGGACGCATCCCTTTGACTAAGCGCCTTTGGGTCAGTGGGTAGCGCTTAGTCAAAGGGATACGAGACCAGCCGCCAAATACCCCGTGCAAATGCTTTGAGTCTCTCTCCTTCCTGTTGGCTATTGGCGGCATGGGATTAGTCACCTGAGTCTCAGGCTAGTTTGTTCTGCTCCCTGACTGGATGACTGAGACTTTAACTAGGAGAATGGTGAATCTGAAATAGCAAGCGATGCACTTCCCAGTACAAAGATTTGTGTTAAAATGAGTGACACGTTCCCAGGAACCCTCAGGAGTCCTCCCACGGTATTTGAATAATAAAACGTACAATCCACAAACAACAGCAATCCAGCGGCCACCATTTTATTCGCAGTTCCTTTTTGGGGTTATTCCACTGCTCTTATCATGGAGCATTTGGGGACATCGTGGTTTTTCTCTCCTCTCCGGATACACCAGGGATCCCGTTACTAAACGCCAGGGCTCATAATGCCCTGGGGAGCATTGGCATGTGGGTCAAGTATGAAGACCGAGCAGGGAGCGTAGTACAGAATCTCCTCTGATATCCCAGATTCCCGACACCAAGACCCCAGCGGGATCACAAACCCCATTCAAAATCACAGACACAGCCAATTCCCCACTTTGGTCGCTATCCCAACAGTCAAACTCCTGACAAGAGCTGATTGGGAAGGGGGAGGGGGCTATGCAAATTTCAATAAAAGTGAGGTGGAAATTGCTCTTGTCAAAATTTTTCACATCAAAATTTTGAATTTTCAGCAACAAATCGAGAATCAAAATATTTTGATTCTCAAATGGTGCTGCGGTGCCTCCTAGGAGTTGTAGTTCAGGTTCCTCGTGGTCCTATAAGCCAGACTCCCTGTCTGGATTATATCTCCCATGATGCACCATGGTCTCCCTACAAGGCAGTGCATCATGGGAGATGAGGTCTGGCTGAGGAGCCTGGCCTGTAGAAAAAAACTGGAGTATGAGGCATAAGAACATAAGAGCTGCTGCACTGGGTCAGACCATGGGCCATCTTGCCCAGTATCCTGTCTCCAACATACCAGAGCTTCACGGGGAGGGTAGAGAACATGGCAATTTTGGAGAAATCCACCCGTCTTCCCTTCCTGGCTGCTGGCAGTCAGAGGTTCAGGGTCGCCCTGAGCATGAGGGTGCATCCCGAACCATCTTGGCTAATAGCCATTGATGGACCTATCCTCCGGGAACTTACCCAGTTCTTTTGTGAACCCACTTATATTTTTGGCCTTCACAATATTCCATGCCAATGAGTTCTAGAGGTTAATTGTGCATTGTGTGATAAAGTCCTTCCTCTTGTTTGTATTAAACCTGCTGCCTGTTAATTTCATCTGGTGATCCCCAATTTTTGTGTTGTCACCTGAACTACCCATCAGGCATTTCACAATCGACACGTTTCAGTTTTCGGGTGGAAAGCAGGCACTTTTCACCCCCCCAAATTGTTCTATCAAAAACCCAATTTTCCATCAAAAAACAATTGTGGCCCTACAACTTTCCCAGTTCCTCTTGCTTCCCCTGCTGGCTTCTGTCAGGCGTGTCTCCCTGAGGGAGGCCTTCATGGGAGGAGCCTGACTTCTCCTCACCTCCCAGATGGAGCAGGAGATTGGGGGCTCCCGTGGCCTGCTGGGGGAAGCACTCAGGCAGGTGGGCACAGACGTGTGGCACGGGAGCTGTGACATGGTGTTGGCAGGATTTTGACCCTGACTCCCTTCGAAGGATCTGTCTCAGGTTGCTCGATCTCTGTATAGCCAGCAAAATGAACCTTCCTTGGTTACAAAAACAACGTGATGGAACCAAGAGAAGAATCTCCATTGTCTTACCCCTTCGCCCCCTAACAAAAACAGAGCAGCCAACGTGGCTTAAAACCAAAGCTCCTTTCCCCTGGCCTGAGCCCTCCTACCTCTGGACTCGGAGGTGAGCTTGTGAGGGGTCTCTGAGCGGACGTCCCCAGGGCTGCAGTGCTGGCACAAAGGTGCCACCTCCCCCTGCTCTACGGCTTTGTTATGGGGGACCTAGTGAGAGGCGGTTGTTTAATGGTTTGAGCAGGTGACCTGGGGGTTGTGGCCCTGAGCTCTGTCCCTGGCTCCCTCAGTGCCGGCCTGTGTGACCTGGGGCTGGCGCTAGGTAGGTTGGGTTGCTGCACAGGAAGGTCGCTTGCAGTGTCCCCGGGGTTGTGAAATACCCTCTCCTGTCTCCTGCGCGTATAAGAAATAACGCGCCTGCCCGGGCTCCTCTCTGTTCCCGGGGGTGCTGCTCTCCTCCCTACCCTGCGTGTCCCTGTTGGGTTGGGGGATACCGTCAGGTACGTACAAGTGTCAGTTGTATTAACCCACGGAAACTGCCATGGCGGCAGCCGGCATAAGGGTTACGTGAGTTTAGAAAACAGTGTCTGACACCAACTCCCCCGAGACCTGCATCCAGGGTTCTGCATTTCCCAACTTAACTCTGTAGCTGCAGCTCTTCAGAGATCAGCCCGGCCCTGGGGAGGGGAGCCTGGCAGGTCTTGGGGCTGGCGTCCCGCCTCCTCTCCCCGGGCACAGCCCCCTGGGGGGAGCCCCATGCTGCATGACGGGGTCGTGCGGAGGACCATGTCCCGCGTCACTGGCTGCACGAGCTGATTCCTGCCTGAGTCCTGAGGAGGAGGTGGGGGCTGGGGAAGGAGCTTGACGGCCTCTGCGAGAGCCTGACCCGCTCCGTGTGTCTCTTCCCACTCCCCATCGCTCTCCCTTGCTCCAGACCAAGAGGCTGACGCCGAGTCTGCGGACCAGCCCCTGGGGGGACAGGGGAGCTTTAAGCTGGAGGGCTCCTGGCTCAAGCTGCGCCAGTTCCACGGGCTGATCGTCAAACGCTTCCACTGCGCCAAGCGCAACACCAAGGCCCTCTTCTCGCAGATCCTGCTGCCCGCCTTCTTCGTCTGCGTGGCCATGACGGTGGCGCTCTCTGTGCCCGAAATAGGTGCGTGCGGGCGCTGGCCCCGACTGGGGGAGGGGTGATAGCGCCTTCCCCCCCATACCCGGCTGCTGTGTCGCCTCTTGCTCCCCTTGGGACACTGGCCTCCCTGCCTGCCTCCTGGCAGAGCGGCCTGTGCACTGCATGTGTGCCCACATCTCCGGCTCCAGGCTGCCCGACAGCTACCTGGGTGTGGGATGAGGGACTGACTAGCTGGAAGTCACCCGGTGAATCTGGAATGTGGGGGAGTGCCGCTGGGCCCTGGGCCTGTCACTGGGGTCTGGGGCTGGCCTTCCAGCCCAGAGTAGGGAGGGGATGGGACCCACCACGCCCAGGGAGGTTGCTCAGCATGCCCCTTTTCTCCCCAGGTGACCTGCCTCCTCTGATCCTCTCGCCGTCCCAGTATCACAACTACACCCAGCCCAAGGGCAACTTCATCCCCTATGCCAACGAGGAGCGGCGCGAATACCGGTGAGAGCCTGGCGCTGCCGGGGGAGCAGCGTCCTAGGCCCCCGTCCTGTTCCCCACGCCCGCAGGAAGGGGGGTTGGGGTTCAAGCACGCTGCCGCAGGGTGCCCCTCCATGACTGTGCTTGGCGAGGGAGGCTGGGCGCTTCTTGCAGTGCAGGGTCATTGCTCTGAATCTGGCACTGATCCTCCCTCAAGCTCTTTATCCACCGCACAGTGCCACGCCGGGCCTGCCCAGGAGGGTGCCCTGCTATCTGTGAGGGTACAGCCCTCCACAGGGCCCTCGTACGGGCTGCCGGCCGTGTGGCACCTACAGAGAGCAGTTCTGGGGTGTGCCCAGCTGTTGGCCGTTGAGGCCTGTCCGTGGCTACCAGCCTGGGCTGGATTTGAGTCAGTGACCTGCGAGTGAAAGGCCCTCTAGTCCCTCCCCTGTGCCGTCCAGTCCCCTTCAGCCCCCAGGCCAGAGTTCAGGCTCCACGGCCCCAGCTCGGCAGGCACTGCAGTGGTAGGACTCGGCACCGGCCAAGCCCTGTGAGGAGCAGAGCCCCTGAAGCCAGTGGGGGCCGGGCCCCTCCTGGAATATCATGTTAGGAGACTGGCCTGCAAGCAAGAGGGTTTCTCAGGCCCGTCCTAGGGAGCATGACTGACCCAGAGGAGCCATGGGAGCATCCCCTGCTCGCTAAGCCCTTCTCACCCGTGGTCCCTCTCCACAGCATAAAGCTGTCGCCCGACGCCAGCCCCCAGCAGCTCGTCAACACCTTCCACCTGCCCTCTGGGGTGGGGGCCACCTGTGTGCTGAAGACGGCCTTCAATAGCACCCTGGACCAGCTGGTGCAGACCCTGAACCTCAACAGCAACGAGTCCAAGATGCTGGCGGCCAAATACTTCGACGCCATGTGCGTCGATTCCTTCACCCAGGGCCTGCCGCTCTCCAACTTCGTGCCACCGCCCCCATCCCCGGCCCCCTCCGACTACCCCGTCTCCCTGGATGACGACATGGTGCACGCCTGGAATTCCACTACGTACCCCTCCACCGTCAAAGGTAACGTCTGGCCTGGCAGGAGTCGGGGGGAATAGGGACCTCCGGCCAAGCAACACGTTCCCTACCCAGCCAAGGCAGCGGTGGGGGAATTAGAACCCGGGTCTCTGGCATTGCCGTGGGACCCACAGAGCAGCACATTTTGCTCCAGCCAGTGCAGGCTTGTCTGGGACTTTCCCATAATGCCTTTCAGGGAGGGGCAGAGCTTTACTGGGCGCACAGGGTTTAGGAACATGGGAATTGCCAGACTGGGTGAGACCCGAGGTCTGTCTAGTCCAGAATCCTGGCTCTGACGGTGGCCAGAACCAGCTGTTCAGAGTGTAAGAACCCCACTGTAGCAGATGTGGGATAGTCTGTGCCCCACGTAGGTCTCCTCCTCATCTCTAATAGAGATCAGCTCAAACCCTGAAGCTTGAAGTTCAATAACCGCTCCGAAGTATTTGTTAGCGTAACTCCGAACTCTGGATGTTCTTGCTGTCCGTATAAGCACCTGATTCCTTTTTGAATCTTATGTTCTTGGCCTTGGTGACTTCCTGTGGCAGAGAGTTCCACAGGCTACATGTGTATTGTGTGAAAAAGTCTTTCCTTGTATTGATTTTGAATTTGCAACCTTTCAATTCTATTGAACGACCCCTTGTCCTTACGCTGTGAAGCAGAAATAACAGACGCTCCGGATATCCCTTCTCTAGACCAGTGGTTTTCAAACTTTTTTTTCTGGCGACCCAGTTGAAGGAAATTGTTGATGCCCGTGACCCAGTGGATCTGGGAATGGGGTTTGGGGTGTGGGAGGGGCTCAGGGCTGGGGCAGGGGTTTGGGATGTGAGAGGGGGTCAGAGCTCTGGGCTGGGGGTGCAGGCGCTGGGGATGAGGGGTTTGGGGTACAGGAAGGAGCCCTGGGTTTGGGGGGGCTCAGGGCTGTGGCAGGGGATTGGGGCGCAGGGTTACCTCGGGCAGCTCCCGGTCAGCGGCACAGCAGGGGTGCTAAGGCAGGCTTCCTGCCTGTCCTGGCACTGCGGACTGCACTGCGCCCTGGAAGCAGCCAGCAGCAGGTCCGGCTCTTAGGCGGAGGCACGCGAGTGGCTCCACGCAGCTCTTGCCCGCAGGCACTGTGGCCCCCCCCATTTCCCTGCAAGTGCAGAGCCGGTGCTCAGGGCGGGGGCAGTGCGCGGAGCCGCATGCCCCCCCACCTAGGAGCCGGACCTGCTGCTGAATAGGTAGGGACTAGCCTGCCTTAGCCGGGCAGCACCGCCGACGGGACTTTTAATGGCCCGGTCGGCGGTGCTGACCAGAACCGCTGCGACCCGCCGTTTGAAAACCATTGCTCTAGACCATTCATTGTTTGATCTGCTTGTATCGTGTCTCCTCTTGTTCGTCTCCTTTCTAAGGTAACAGTCCCCGTTGTTTCAATCTCTCATGCTCCTATTCATTCTCCTCACCCGCTCTGAACACCCCTGTGGTTCATTTGCAACCAGAAGTCATTTTAAGAGGATGAACGATGGGGGCACCTTAAAGGACAGAGATTCAGCCCCAGTGAGCACTTGGGAGCTCATCTCTGTTTGAATTCCAACGCTGGGGGGGTCGCAGGAACACGTCTGTTTCCCCCTACGTGTCTGTGTGTCAGGGTATGGATCGCCACTCCGGTAGCCATACCTGACCTAGCTTTAATCTGGCCAGCTCGGTCCTGGAGCAGCGAAGCTGCAGCAGCCTGGGCCTCAGCACAGGCCGGACAAGCCCGCCCGGATCCCTGGCTGATTCCTCAGACTTCTGCTCTCTGCTGAGGCCTGTGCTGCCCCGGCTCCGCTGCTCTGATGCCTGACCTAGCCAGACTAAAGCAAACTCCGGTGTGTCTACTTGAGCTGTAGTCACATCCTGTGATTGCCATACAGCTAAAACCCTCATTCGCTCCTTCCCTTCCTCCTGCCCCAGGTGCTTTCCCCTCTCCCCCTTAGAGCAGTCACAGCCCCGGCTGTCACAGTAGGACAGTGCTGCAGGGTGCCCTGCCCCTCACCCGGACGCACAGAGTGGGTGCTCTGCAGAACGAGCGCTCCTGAGGGTCGCCTTTCTCCTCTTGTCTCCTCAGAGACCGTCACTTTGGCCCCGTCCCTGCCCCGCATCATCCACGAGCCCATCAAATGCACCTGCTCCATGCAGGGGACGGGCTTCTCCTGTCCCAGCGGCGTGGGAGGCCACCCGCCCCAGATAAAGGTGGTGACAGGGGACATCCTGGCGGACATCACAGGGCGCAACGTCTCGGAGTACATGCTGTACACGTCGGACCGCTTCCGGCTGCACAGGTGAGGGGGGAGTGTCCCAGCCGGGGTCCGAGGGAGGCAGGGCTAAGGCTGGAACAGGACCGGGGGCACCAAGGCGAGGCAGGTTGCCAGCAGCAGGCCGGAGGGGAAGCTGGGATCACCGCTCCAGTAGCCATACCTGAGCGAGCTGTAAGCTAGTCAGCTCGGGTCCTGGAGCGGTGAAGACGCAGCACTTGGAGGGACTGGGGGGAGAGCTAGACCGTACACGTAGGGTTGCCAATCCTCCAGGATTATCCTGGAGTCTCCAGGGATTAAAGATGAATCTTTCATTAAAGTTTATGTCATGTGATGAAACCTCCAGGATATTCCAACCAAAACTGGCAACCTACATACACGGCGGAAGGGGGCTGAGCTGACCCCATTGGGGTCCAATCAGACAATCCCTGGTGGACTTTTTTTTTTAAATTCTGCATCACAGCCAGGAATTTCAAAGCTGGCCGGTGACTCTGGGCGCTCCTCTTTGTGGGGCCCAGCTTGGGACATGTGGTGGGGGCCTGATCTTCGGAGGGGGGTGCCCAGCACTCTCTGAAAGTCCATCTCCAGAGGCTCTGCCGTTCCTGTTTGGTAGGGTTGTCCCTGGGATGTGCTGCAGCAGACACTCGCTGAGCCTGGCTGGCTGGCTAAGGGCACAGAGAGAGCCCACGGCTGGGAAAGCGCTGGCCCTCGGGGCAGGGCAGTAGGATGTGACCATCCTCCCCCCTCCCTCAGGGCTGGCCGAGTCCTCTGCGATTTCCCTCGGGGGGCTGCGGAAAGGAGGAGCCCGGCAGCGGCCACAGCTGTGCTGTGCAGGGACCTACTGAGGGGAAGCTGTTGGCCCTCAGGCTCTTGGGTGGAGCTGGCTCCTGCTCCGAAGCCTGGGCAGACCCGCTCGGTAACGCTAGTCCCAATGCCCTGCCGCTGACACCACCAGGCCTCGGTTTCCAGCCCCAGTCGCCCCCCTGCCTAGGCTGCGTGGGGCTCTCGGCTCGCCCCTGGAATGGAGGATGGAGAAGGGCCCCTGGGTGCTCAGTGGCAACCTCTGGCCAAGCAGGGAGCAGCGTGGCCGGGCTCTGAAGGGAGCAGGGGACTCACCAGCCTCGTGGGTGAAGCAGCGGGCTCTCAGGGATTGGGTTGCAGCGGGTGGCTGGGAGCAGCTCGCAGGTGGGAAGTGGTGGCTGGGGGCTCCGGCCGGGGTTCGTTGTCCTGCCCTCGCTCAGGTTCCCCCCGTGGAGCCCAGCATTTCAGGGGCGGCTCAGGTGCCATTCTTCCAGCTGCTCGTCTTTCCTCTGTGTCGCCGGGTCTGAAAGAAGGTGGCCCCAGCCTTTCGTTTGCGTCCCCTTCTGCCCTAGGTATGGAGCGATCACCGTTGGCAACGTCCAGAAATCCATCCCAGCGTCCTTTGGCACCCAGGCCCCTCCCATGGTGCGGAAGATCGCGGTCAGGAGAACAGCCCAGGTAGGGGATGCTCTGAGAGCAGGGAAAGGTTCTGTCCCTGTATCAGCCCCATCCCGCTGAGTCCCCCCCAAAGACCCGCCCTCCTTCCAGAGTCCCGCCGAAGGGGTCCCAGAGCAAGAGGGATGTACAGGCTTCCCAGCATGCTCTTGGGAAGGGGAAAAAGGTCAGATCTTGTTCCAGGGCCCCTCTCAAATGAGCGTGTTTGCTGGAGGACAGGTGTGTCCCCAGCGATCACCCCACGGAAGCTTGCCGTGCCGCAGCCCCTGCTGTGGGGTGAGCAGAGGCCAGGGGTCTCTCCAGTGCCCCTCAGCAGCACTCGGTAGCTTGCTGTTATTTGGAGGTGGGCTCCATTGCCAGCCATGTGGGCCATGGACTAGAGAGAGCGGCTTTTGGGAGGAAGGGGCTGACCCCAGTGGGCCCCACATAGGGACTCCGTGTCCCTGTGCCAGGCGTTGCAGGATGGACCTGGTGCCAGCGCTCACACGCTGCCAACCACCCCAGCCCCTCCGCTTCCCCCAGCCTCCCTCAGCCCCTCCTTGAGCAGGGCACCCTGCTGGAGCTCCCAGAGCTGCTCTGCCCTTCCAGGTCTTCTACAACAACAAGGGCTACCACAGTATGCCCACCTACCTGAACGCGCTGAACAACGCCATCCTGCGGGCCAACCTGCCCAAGAGCAGAGGGAACCCCGCCGCCTACGGTGAGCTGGCCAAGCCAAGCTGGGGACTCGGACCCGCCGAGCAATAACGAGAATCGATGAGCTAAACCCCCCTGAGACAGACCCCTCCGGCTCTGGTGTAGAATCCAACCACGGGCTAACAGAGGGGGAGGAGGGCAGGCTAGTGACTAGACAGACTCTGGTCTGGCTGCTCTTGTGACACTGGGAGTTGGGTTTGAAAACCCATGTCTGTCTTGAGAGGCTTTGTGGCCTAGTGGTTAGAGCAGGGGATTGGAGTCAGGTCTCTCGGTGGCGGGGGCAGGATTAGACCCTAAATGACCTTGGGCACGTCCCTTAAGCTTTCTGTGCTGCAGCGTGTGCACCTGTGACACGGGGATGGTGCTGGCCTTGCCAGGCTGACATGGGTCCTGTCAGTTAATGTTTGCAAAGTGCTCTGAGCTCCTTGGATAACGCTACTCCGTGAGCTCTGCAGCGGGAAGGGAATTCCCTTCAGTCCCCCAGCAGGGAGCTGTTGTAGAGCCCGGCCTATGGCAGGGCTGAGCTGAGGGGCTGGGGGCTGAGATAGCGAGGGGTTGTTCCAGGGCTGATCCACGGGGGTGGGGGCGCAAGGGGCTGTTCTCTCACATCAGCTCTCACTCTGTTTCCTGTCACGTTTTGCTGCAGGCATCACAGTGACCAACCATCCGATGAACAAGACGAGTGCCAGCCTCTCCCTGGATTACCTGTGTGTACCAATGGGCTCGCGGGTGGTGTGCGCATGCCTGGCTGGGGAGGGGGGGCGGTGTTTGTGATGCATGAAATGGAGGGAGGCCCCCAGTAGGTTTTCTATGGCAAAGGTTGCCAGCCCAGGAGGGGAGGAGCTGTGCCAGCCCATTGCCACCCCTTGCGAGAGGCTGAGAGGAGAGAGATCCTGGCCAGCCTGAAAAACTAAGTCACACAGGCCCCCACTCCACGAAGGGATGTAGGCTCCGAATCCCCAATGAAATCCATGGAAGTTTGGAGTCTAAATACTTCTGAGGATCTGGGCCAAAATCTGTGTTTCCATGACTAACAACCAGCCTTATTCATGCCCCACAACCCCGCCCCCCCGCATGTGCACACACGGAGCGGCCTTTGGGCTGGTTTCCTTGCAGGGATACCCAGCTGTGAAGTAAGCAGTGGCTTGTGGTATGTGGAGTAACTTGGGGCACAGTTCTCCCACCTGGGCTAACCCCCGTCCCCCCTCTGCTTCCCTCCTTCTTGCTCCCGTTTCTGCCGCTCTCCCTCCGCCGCAGCCTGCAAGGCACGGACGTGGTCATCGCCATCTTCATCATTGTGGCCATGTCCTTCGTGCCGGCCAGCTTCGTGGTGTTCCTGGTGGCCGAGAAGGCCACCAAAGCCAAGCACCTGCAGTTCGTGAGCGGCTGCGACCCGGTGATCTACTGGCTGGCCAACTACGTGTGGGACATGGTAAGAGCTGAGAAGGGCAGTTGGGCCTCCTCACTCAGACCGGGATGGCGAAGGAGCCTGGGGGCTGTCTGAGCAGGGGCTGATCATACAGGATGTCCATGAGGGAGGCCTCTGTCCAGCCCTGCGTGCATGGTCCCTGGAGGGTGATCCATCCACAGGAAGGTCCTTATCACGCAGGCTCTCCCAGTGCCGGAGCTTCTCCTTCCTTCCCCCAGTTAGCAGACAGCCCTGGGAGAAGGGTCTACAGAGCATTTCCCACCCATCAGCTGAGGGTCGCTGCCTCATTTACGCCCAGCCAGGACCTTGTCCTATCCATGGGGATCGCTTGTCATGTGGCGTCTTGCTTCCCTTGCCTCTGCTGTGGTCTCCTCGCTGATGGTTCGCCTGCATCCTGCCCCTTGCTCCATCTAGGGCATCGGCCCTGGGGAGTGCGCAGCCAGGCCGGCGGAAGTGAGGTGGCTGGGGGTGGGGAAGGGGTTCAGCTGTGGGGCACATGGGGGCAATGGGCGCCGTGCGTGAGGCACTCGTATCCTCTCACATCCTGTGGGCAGGAAGATCCGTTCCAAGCCATGTCCTTTAACACGGAGAGTTCCTCCTTCGGCCTTTCCACCCAGGCCTGGAGTGAGGGGTGGGGGCAGCTCGGCCGGGCTGTGGGGGGGCGCTCAGGGTGTGCTCGGCGCTTCCTTGGGCCCATTTTCACGTCTCTGAAGGGGAGTTTTGAGACGTGCGATGGAAGTGGAGATCGGCTGGAACGAGCCGTGAAACACGCCGTGAAAACGTCACCGGGAAATAGGCCCATTTTGGCCCCTTCAGAAGAACAGGACCACTGGGGCGGGGCAGTCGCCGCGTGATCTCTGTGCGAGCTGCTCTGTCCCCCGTTCTGCAGTGTCTAGCACCTCCAGGTCTTTGGGAAAGAAGTCGCCGTAACAATCTCTTCGTCGCTCTCTTTCAGCCCGCCCAGCCTGTAGGAGAAATAGCTTCCTCGGTGGGTAGGTTATTGGGGTGGGGGTGGGAGGGGTGACTTACCAAGAGCCTGAGAGGTTGGTTTTGTATTTGGCTCTGAGCGCGGTGAGACCAGTTGGGAGCAAAGCCCATAGGCTGGGGCTTTGTCTGCACTACAGATGCTTTGCCAATATGGCTGCACCAGCAGAGCCCCCTAGTGTGGACGCAGGGTATGCTGAGAGAAGATGTTTTTATCACCATAGTAACACCACCTCCCCCAGCGCTAAGCGGCCAGAAGCCCTGTCTATCAGCATCGCTGCGTGCACACTGGGAGTTTAGCCGGCGTTGCTATCTCGGCTTGGGGAGCTGTGGTTTTTTACCCCCTGACCAAAATAGCTATGCCATCAAAATTTTGTAGTGCAGACCTGGCCTGGGTCTCCCACACTGGTCCTGCTTCCCTGGGCTCTGAATTCACGGCCTCCTGAACGAAGGATGGGGATCTCCTCTTAGCTCCACCCCAGCGCAGTTCACTCTCGTCTTTGGTGCATTTGTTTTCCAGCTGAATTACCTGGTGCCGGCCACATGCTGCATCATCATCCTCTTTGTGTTCGACCTCCCGGCGTATACGTCCCCCACCAACTTCCCAGCCGTCCTCTCGCTCTTCCTGCTCTATGGGTACGTCCGCCTGGCTGGCCATTGCTCGGGGGACACACGTGCTCTGGGAGGGGAATGAAAGGAGAGCAGTGATGCGGGGCATCAGCAGGGCCGACGGGGGAAGGTTGGACTGCTGCTGCCCATGCTGGCCCTGTGCTGTGGATAAATGGACAGCCTGTGGCTCAGGGGCTGCCAGCCCAGCACTAGCCTCACGCACACGGCTAGATGGGGAGTTTCTAACAGCCAGCAATGGAGCTGGGAGCGCTGTGTCAGGGGCAGTGTTCTAGCAAAATGCCGAATGATGCAGAAGCTGGTTGGTCCTGGCCTCTGGGCTTCTGTTCTGACAGATGTTTTAGTCGCTGTAGAATTATAAATCCTGAAGCCCGACTCATCTGTCAGCCTCTGGGCTGCTCTGGGCTGCCACCCCATGAGGCCACTCCCTGACCCATCCTACCACAGACTGGACCTTCTCCTGTTCCCCATCGACTCAAACTGGAGAACCCCCTGGTTCCTTGAAGGGATGAAGGATGGTCGTGTGGTTAGAGCATGGGGCTGGGTGTCAGGAGATCTGGCTGTGCCAAGAACTTTGTGTGGGATCCTGAGCGAATTGCCTGGGCCAAAATGTTCCCAGTGGCCTCTTGTTCAGGGTGCCCAGCCGGAGACGCTGAGGCCTTGTGTACGCTGGAGTTTCAGCCACTGGTGCAAGGTGTAGACATGCTGCACTGGTGTAGATCGGGGCTTGCCCTGGTGCAGCTCACCCCAGGATCCATCTGCCTCAGTGGGCAGGGATCCCAGTGCAGACCAGGCCTCCGGACGTGAGCCCCTGCAGCTCTGAGTTCTGCGTGCCGAGCACCAGCCCAAACCCCTCGAGCTGGAAGCCCACAAATGGAAGCTACTTCTGCAAAGGTGGGCCATGATCTGGGTAAGGGTGTCCCCTGTCTGCGACCCATCGTGCAAGGCAGGCTCCATCGGTGTCTGGGAAGTGCTTCGAGAGCCGTGGTGGAAGTCACTAGAGCAAGGCGCAGAGGTTGCTTATGTGTTTTATTTGGAGACTGTCTCGGGGCAGCCTTCACTGGCTCAGGATTTGCTCTGGGAGGAGCTGGCGGAGGATTGGCTAAAGCTCCTCTGTGTTTCTAGCCAATGAGCCAAGGATCCCAGAGTTTGGGGCTGTCACTCACTAGGCCTAGTATGAATGGGGTGGGCAGGGCCAGGGCTCGGTCCTGTGTATGATGCACTCACCTTGGCGTTCTGTTTACACCAGCTGGTCCATCACCCCCATCATGTACCCAGCCTCCTTCTGGTTCGAGGTGCCCAGCTCAGCATACGTCTTCCTGATCGTTATCAACCTCTTCATTGGCATCACGGCCACTGTCGCCACCTTCCTGCTGCAGCTCTTCGAGCACGACAAGGTACGTGCTCCTGTGGGCCCCCAAAAAGGGGCAGGGCCGGCCTTCCCTGTCCTGCCTAGCCCTGCCATCCTCAGCCCTGCTAGAACTGCTGTGGGCCAGCCCCTGTGATCTTCCAGGTCAGCATGGCCGCCAAACCAACGGCCAGGATAGCAGGGAGCCTGTGACAGGTGGGGGAGGGAGGGAGCATGTTGCCACGCCCATTGCATAGGGCTGTAGTGCAGACTGCGTGCCAGCGGTGTGACCCCGAGTCAGAGAGGCCGTGCAGGAGATCCTCGCTCCACATGCTGCAGCCTGTCATTGGTCTCTGGGGCACTTCTAGCGGGGTGGGCACAAGGCAGTCTGGGGGGGTGTCATCTCCTCCTCCTCCCACCTCGGCAGGACCTGAAGGTCGTTAACAGCTACCTGAAGAGCTGCTTCCTCATCTTCCCCAACTACAACCTGGGCCACGGGCTGATGGAAATGGCCTACAATGAGTACATCAACGAGTACTACGCCAAGATCGGTAAGCCCTCGCTCCGGCACGGCATGGCAAGGGGCAGCAGGTCACTGACCTTACCCACTGGCTGTCCTTGGGACCCAGCGTGGCTGCCGGGCAGGTTTGCGTGGTAGAGAGAGGACGTGAGAGCTGATGCAGTCTATGGGGGGAAATGGGGCAGGTACCATCTGTGCTAAAGTCAGGCCGGACGGCTGCAAGAGGGCCGTGGAAGGCAAATATGTTAGCCCTAGAATGTTAAAGGCCCTTTTTCTTACAAACTGAGAAGGGGTTACCTCAAGTTAATCAGACACACCTGAATCCAATTAAGGGCTGCCTGCGACCTTTTAAAACCTCCTTCTCCAGTGAGAGAAAGGGAGGCGAGAGAGGGAGACACCAGCTGTTACCAGGCCAGTAGTAGCCGAGAAGTAGCTTCTCCAGGAGGAGAGGCTGTGTTCCTTCCCACCGGGGAAGCAGACAAGCCCGAGTGCCAGCTAGGGGAAGGGCTGACACCCCTGGACAAACCACAGGATGACACCCTGTTCCAGCGAGGAGGCAGGGAAAGGTATCACCCTTTGTTTGGGTCTGTAGGACTATTTCCCTTTTTGAGTGGGGAAGGAGCACCCCTTAGGCTTACCCTCAGGCCTATCGTGAAGACTCAACCAAGGGAGCACCAAGGGGGGAAGGCAAACCCTGCCTGAGTGGGACTGATTACCCCAGGCCACCATCGCCAGAGGGGAGAAACGCTAAGGCTGGCAAGAGAAAAGAGGTGCCTTGCCACACATCTTATTGTTCTGTGTTTGTGCAGCACCTAGCACAATCCATGGGGCATGGCCAGGGTTCCTGGCCACTACCCCAGTGTAATCACAAGGGCTGTATCCGTACAGACCGTCTCGCTCACTGTTAGCATCACGTAGCCCAGAGGAAACTAGCCTAAATTTCCCAACTTAAGCTTTGTCCAGGTTCCACTGAGTGTGTCAGAGACGTGGTTCTATTATTAGTGATCACTGGACTTTCTGCAAGTCACTTTGGGGAAGCTCTACCCATTCGTACAGACTTTTTTCCTCCTGTCATTTATTATTTGTATTATCGTGGTACCTAGGCGCCATGTGCAAGGACCAGGACCGCATTGTATTAGGTGCTGTACAGCCATAGAACAGAAAACACTCCCTGCCCCAAGGAGCTCACAGTCTGACTGGGGTCTCTTGAGCTTGGCCCTGGAAACCTCTTTCCAAGCAGCTTTCATATTTAATTCCAGAGCTGCTGGCATCTTAGAGTCTGCTCCAGAAGGTGCTGAGAAATCCTTTAAAAAACCAAGGACTTACAATTTGCATTTTCCACGTAGTTGATATTGTAAAGTTGCAAGACAACTTTACTGGTGAAGGATGTCCGGATGGAGAGGCATTGTTCTGTCTAGATCTAGCGCTGGTGACAACAAATCACCCAAAATGCTGTGTGGCATCGATCCCAGAAGTGAAGCAAAATTGAAAGCGAAACCACATCTTTCCATTTCACAGTCCCACTCCAGTAATGTAATGTGGTTAGTTAAACCCAGGGCCAGCGCAACCCATTAGGCGACCTAGGCGGTCGCCTAGGGCACTGCTATTTTGGGGGCGTCAGCGCCGCGGCCGCCCGTAGAAATTTGGGGGCGGGACCTTCCACCGCCGCCGCTGTTGGGGGTGGCATTTCGGGGGCGGGACCTTCCGCCGCCTAGGGCGCCGGAAGAGCTGGCGCCGCTACTAGTTAAACCCTCCTTCTCCCTTTGGTTATCTTCCACCTAGTGGACAAATGTCTGTTCCTAACAGAGAGTCTGCAGCCCTGCATTTGTATCAGGCAGCATTTTGAAAATGTTGGCTTTCATTGCTCCTTGGTTTTCCTTGAACTTAGTTCTGGACAGTGTACTAAGATGTGAGCTTCTCACTGTAGCATTTAATTATAATGTATCAGGGGCCCGTTTTGCTCAGCATCCTCCATACACAGGCCAAGAGCTTAAGATCTAAAGCCCCGACCCTGCAAGCATTTACCCATATGCGTAACTTCACTCCCTGCGAGCTGGTCCGTTAATGTCACTGGTGCCACTCGGTGTGCACAGGTGAGCACCTGTCTTGGCAGGATTGGGGCCTCCGCGCCGACAAGCTAGGTGGTGGTGGTTGAGATCATTACAGGCATTTGTAATGGCCTTCTACAGGGCAATTTCAGCAGTACAGGTCCGTCGCATCTTAGGCGCATCTAACATGTGCGATTTCAGCTTTATGCAGTCGGCAAAAACAAGAAAAAAACAAAAAAAAAAGAGAAAAATAACAATTTAAATACTGTTTCTGTAGTGCGGGCGATTCTGCCCGCCGTTACACTCAATGTAATTTTGACTATACGCGGTTTTCGCTTTACGCACTGACCGCGGAACGTAACCCCAGCGTAAGATGAGACAGACCTGTATAGTTATTGGTGATTTTGTCTGTGAATATTTCCTTCCTTATGCATTATTAGGAGGGCTCCTCTGTTTGCCAGGGTTACTTTGTTTAAGAAGACTTGTCTCTTTGTTAATCTCTTGTATTGGTATCTTGGGGGGAAAAATACTGGTGCTCTCAATCCTCATGCTTCAGGGCACATGTTGATCAGGAAGGAATCCCCCATCTCTCCAGTACAGTGCATTTGCTGGGGTTTTGTGCCTTCCTCTGAAGCACTAGTACTGGTCACTGTCAGGGACAGGATGCCATACTAGATGGGTGTTTGGCCCAGGCGTAGTGCGGTAAGTCCTATGCTCTTATCTTGGTCTGATCTTATCCCGTGTTAATTCTTCGTTTGCTCCCCCCAGGGCAGTTTGATAAAATGAAATCGCCCTTTGAGTGGGACATTGTGACCCGGGGCCTGGTCGCCATGACGATTGAAGGCTTCGTAGGTTTCTTCATCACCATCATGTGCCAATATAACTTCCTCCGGAAACCACAGTGAGTGGTAGGGTCAGGGGGGCAATGGGAGGCTCTGTGCACAGTGTCCTTCGCATTCTCCGAGTGTCGGACATGGCGGCCATGATGCTAGGCTGGATCAGGGGACGTAGTCACAGAACAAGATGGCGCCTCCTGGAGAGCCAGGGGCTATGAATTCATCCCAGTCGGTGGTGAGGGACAGGTTCTGGGTCCTGCCTGGGGTTCAGAAGCAGAACAGTTGCTGGGTCTGCAAAGCAGGGCTGAGAGGAGTCTGTCATGGCCTCTCTGCCCCTAGAGAGCACAGATGGGAGGCACGTATCCCACCATTGCTTAGTAACCCCCTGCCCATCCAGGCAGAGGCTAGGAACAGTTTATGGCTCAGCCTGGGTCCAGAGGGACAGATTTGTTCCAAACTGGGTCACTCCTCCGCAGATCAAACTGCCAGAGGGGCCATTGTGAGGTGGGGGGTACCAGCCCCATTTTACAGTGGGGAAACCGAGGCACAGTGGAGGGTGGTGACCGGATACAGTCATCTAGCAAGCTGGAACAGAGGCAAGGTTAGAAATCAGGGGTTCCTGGCCCTGACTTTGTGCTCCATTCACTGGACCACACTGCCTTGTGGAGGTCCCAAGTCCCCTCTGCTGGGAGGAGGAAGAGAGCACAGACCTTGTGGCCTATCTGGCCACGCAGCGCAGCTCCCCTGACCCATCCCACACCATCTCCCCCTCCCGCAGGCGGCTGCCCGTCTCCAACAAGCCCATCGAGGACGACGTCGACGTGGCCAACGAACGGCACCGGGTCCTGCGGGGCGATGCCGACAACGACATGCTCAAGATTGAGAATCTCACCAAGGTAGGGGCAGCTCTGTCCTCGCCGACAGCCCCCTTCAGCCTGGGACAGGACAGGGCCTCTCGCTGGGACACGCCCCGTTGTGAGTCACTGACCCCAGGCCCTCTGGAGCTGAAGCCAGGAGCCTGTGCCGCTTCAGCTAAGAAATTTGGCTGTGTTAGCTCAGAGACATCAACCTCTGTGTGTGACCCTACCCTGTGAGCGTGGGGCAGGCAGGCGGGAGATCCCCCAGCCGGCACAGGTGGGAGAGGGGCGCTATGCCCCAGAACCAGAGGAGAATGGCGCCTGCAGGCATGTGACCATTGGAGGGGTCGGGTTTGGCGCCTGGGGCAGGTCTGCAGCTCGTCCAGAGTGCAGCTGTTGGCTGGGGGGACCGGCGCGTTTGCCCTCTGCCCGCCTTTGGCGTGGGCAGCGCCGGTGTGTCGCGAGCCCAGCACCTTGCCTTGCAGGGTTCAGAGCCCTCCGCGGCCAGGGATCCTAGCCTGCCGCAGGCATGGCAGTGAGCTGCCCCTTTGTTCCTGTCGGGTCAGGTGTACAAATCCCGCAAGATCGGGCGCATCCTGGCCGTGGACCGTCTGTGCGTGGGCGTGCGGCCTGGGGAGTGCTTCGGGCTGCTGGGCGTCAATGGGGCGGGGAAGACCACCACCTTCAAGATGCTGACTGGGGACGAGAGCACCACCGGAGGGGAGGCCTTCATCAACGGGCACAGGTACCCGCAGACAGGGCGTGGTCAGGTGAGGCTTACGCTGTGTGATGGGCGGTGGAAGGGACTGGAGCTCGGCCTGTGGGTGGGCCTTACGGAGGAGTGTCCAGCCAGCCCTGGGAGGGGCCCTTGGAGCCAGTCGCACTGGAGCAAATCCATCCCCCCGGGAACTTTCAGTGACCTTGGCCCGTGGTGTTACGCAGGCTGCCTGTGGATTTGGTTTTTCCAAAGCAGGAGGCAGTCCAGTAGCAAAGCTCTAGAAAATGATCACAGACGTAGCCTGCTCTGCTCACATGTCAACCACCCCAACCAGCTGCGTTTTACTGATGCGGAAACTGAGGCACGGAGCAGGGAAGGAACTTGCCCAAAGTCGCACAGGAAGCCTGTGGTGAAGATCAGATCTCCCAAGTGCTGAGCTAGTGCCCTAACCACTGCACCATCCTTCCTCTCCCCGTAGCATCCTGAAGGAGCTCCTCCAGGTGCAGCAGAGCCTGGGCTACTGCCCACAGTTTGACGCGCTGTTCGATGAGCTCACAGCGCAGGAGCACCTGGAGCTCTACACCCGGCTGCGTGGCATCCCCTGGAAGGACGAGGAGAGGGTAAGGCCTTGGGGAGCCCCTGGGGCTTTGCAGAATGGAACCATTTGGGCCGGGCTTCTGCCCTCAGGAGGGGGAGTCAGAGATCCTCACACAGGGCCAACTTCCCAGTCCCTCCCAGAGCTGGAAATCCTGGGCACTAGCAGGTCAGAGCTTTCCTCCTCCCCTTGTTCTGTGATCATGCCCTGGGCTGCAGTGACCCCTTCCCCCCCATGCTTAGCCAGGGCTGCCCCTCGACCAGCAGGATCTCTCCCTGCCATGGGCCAGATCCTGTTGCCCCTGCTCCCAGCCCGAGAAGGGCAATGCTGCCCAGCAGCCACAGCCCCTAGACACAGGTCTGAGAGGCTCTGGCTTGATGTTGCTGGGGGTTCTGGTGCCACTGACTCTGGAAATGCCGTTTCATGTCACACTGGGGGAGCCACAACCCCTGGCACTGCACCGCTGGTACTTCCTAAGGGCTCTCAATGCCAGCGCTGGCTGTCGGCCAGTGGCATGGGTCATGGCTACCAAGTACCAGGGCTTAATTCAACAGGAGTGTTTGACAGGCCAGAGGCCAATTTATCCCCCTCTTGCCACTGAGCTGCTATGGGGAGACCAAAGCCTCCATCAGCTCCTGCCCGCCGCCCTGGGATAAAAACCTCTCCGGAGTGAGCAGCACGGCTTCTTACAACCTACCTGGCAACCCCCCCGCCCCCCCGGGCAGACACGCACAGACCCAGGTGCACACGGAACACACATGCACACCCCAGATGTGTGGTTCGATGGGAGCCCAGCCTGGGCAATGCCCACTTGGCTGGTTGGTGCTGGAGACCCAACCCGGGGAGTGCCAGCACCTGCACTTTGTCCGAGGGGTTGGGGACTCCCTGGAGCGATGGCTCTGACTTTCTCTGCAGGGTGGCGTTTGGGCTAGGCAGGAGGGGCCACTGGGAATGCGGAGGATGGTCCACATCAGCTGATTCGAATAGTGTTGAGATTTGGGGCCTGGCGTGTCCGGCATGTCCCCTTGAACTCCCCAAACCTCCTTGGGCAGCTGCCCCAGCTCCCCGCAATAGGCCTGGACTGCATGAGGCAGGGAGCTCCGTGCCCGCATGTCTCCTCAGCCTGTAGCCAGGAGCACCTTGGTCCCTGTTTGCGCTGTGGCCAGGGCCCGTTGCCATGGTAGCTGGTCCCTCGCCGGAGGCAGGCTGTCGCCAGCAGGGCCCGGTAACCACAGCCCCCTCGCCCTGTGCCCCACTCCAGGTGGTGAAGTGGGCAATGAAGAAACTGGAGCTCACCAAATACGCCGACAAGCCGGCCAGCACCTACAGTGGGGGCAACAAGAGGAAGCTGTCCACGGCCATCGCCCTGATCGGCTTCCCTGCCTTCATCTTCCTGGTGAGCAGCGTGGCGCCAGGCCCAGGCCGGGGCTCAGCTCTGTGCCCGGGGCGTCTGGGTGAGCCCAGGAGCGGGCTCTGCTCTCCCATTCATGTCCGCCTGGCTCCTGCTCAAGGGGCAGACGCACCATTGGGATGGGAGGTGCCTGGGGCTGAGCTAATGCTGGAGGGCAGCTAGCTGCCTTTGGTAAAACAGGCCCAGCCATGGGATCCAGCCATCCCTGCCAACCCCCTGGCTGAGAGGGGGGCTCTCCTGCGCCCTTGTTCCCCCTGCAGCCCACCTGCCCTTGGGTCTAGGCCGGTGCTGGGGTGTGAGCTGGGATGGGGGTGCCCTGACTGCGAGGTGGGTCTGCACCACACGCCCCAATCCCGGCATGAGGCTGGAATGGGGAGCAGACAGGAGCCGTGTGCAGCAGGGCTGAGGGGCAGCCATCGAGATGGGAGCAGGAGGGGGAGACAGTGGCTAGGACAGTGTGATCCTGCTCCATGACTGGGGCTCCTGGGTGCTAGCGTAATACACCTGATACATCAGTGGTTCTCAACCAGGTTTTGGGGAGGGGTCACCGAGCAGGGCCAGCTGGGGCCCGGGGAGAAAGCTGAAGCCCTGCCGCATGGGGTTGAGGCCTGGGCCTGAGCCCTGCCACCGTGGGCTGAAGCCGAAGCCTGAACAATGTAGCTTGGTGGGGAGCCCTGTGGCCTGGGGCCCCAGGCAATTGACCTGCTGGCTACCCCCTAATGCCGGCCCTGGCTTTTATATGCAGAGAACCAGTGATGGCGGCACGGGGCCGTGGAATTTTTATAGCGTGGGGGGGGGCTCGGAAAGAGAGAGGTTGAGAACTCCTCTGATACATCATCCTAATGAATAAAGGGCGAGGGAAGGTGCCAGTGCGAGGGGGAGGGAGGGGGAAAGGCTGGGCCCAGTGCAGGAGGCCAAGGCGGGTGACCTCAGCCTGTCTCCCTTCTGGAAGGACGAGCCGACGACAGGCATGGACCCCAAGGCCCGGCGCTTCCTGTGGAACCTCATCCTGGACATCATCCAAACGGGCCGCTCTGTGGTGCTGACGTCCCACAGGTCAGTGAGGCCTCGGGCCGCCGGCCTGAGATGTGACAGCCCCCTCCTGGCCCCCCCACCCCACCCTGCCATGTGGGAGCCAGCCCGGGAGAGCGCTCCACGGAGCAGGGTGGCCCGGCCTAGCTGGATGCATGCGGTGGGGGAAGCGGAGGGGCACCAGTGCCCAGGGAGAAGACACGGTTCCCTACCCCACATCCCTGCAGCACAGCCACCATGGCAGGGAAGCCATCAGGGCCCCAAAAGAGCCCAGGTCCCATTCACATCAGAGGTGTCCCAGGGCCCTGCCACGTAGCACCCCACGGGCACCCCCTGACTCGTGTGGTGCTCAGCCCCTGGGACGCGTGAACCCAAAGAGCAGGAACCTGCGCCCAGCACAACCGGGCCGGGCTGCCCCAGCTCATCTCCGGCCTTGTCTCCCACAGCATGGAGGAGTGCGAGGCGCTCTGCACCAGGCTGGCCATCATGGTGAACGGGCGGCTCAAGTGTCTCGGCAGCATCCAGCACCTGAAAAACAGGTAAGAGATTCCTGCCCCGGCGACGGAGGGGCCTGCGGGGAGAGCACCCGACCGGCCCCCATGCCCCTGGGGACAGCCCCATCCATCTGCAGAGAGGCCTGCGGGGAGAGCACCCGACCGGCCCCCATGCCCCTGGGGACAGCCCCATCCATCTGCAGAGAGGCCTGCGAGGAGAGTACCTGCCTGGCCCCCATGCCCTGGGGCAGAGCCTCTTCCCCCCCCAGGGAGGAGGCTGGGAAGTGCTGCTGTGGTATCAGGGTTGGGGAGTCCATGGCGCAGCGTCCATCGCCGGTGTCACTGTAAATTCTAAATCATAGAATTGAAGGACTGGAAGGGACCTCGAGAGGTCATCTAGTCCGATCCCCTGCACTCCTGGCAGGACTATGTAATAACTAGACCATCCCTGACAGGTATTTGTCTAACCTGCTCTTAAACACCTCCCATGACAGAGAGTTTACAACCTCCCTTGGCAATTTATTCCAGTGCTTAACCACTCTGACTGTTAGGACGTTTTTCCTAATGTCCAACCTAAACCTCCCTTGCTGCAATTTAAGCCCATTGCTTCTTGGCCTCGCCTCAGAGGTTAAGGAGAACAATGTTTCTGTAGCCTCGGGATTTCTGGCCTCGTCCGTACCAGCACCTCCCCGGCTGGCACGCTCTGTGCCAGTCCCTGGCGTGAGGAAGGCTCCCCCTCTCCTTATGGGTGACAGGCACGTGAGTGCAGCTGTGTGGGCAAAGACGTGGGGTTGTGGGCTGGCAGGAGTGGGCTGAGCAGCGCAGCCAGAGGCTGGAATTCTGCTCCCCTGGTCCCACGCGGCCCAGGGGTGACAATCTGCCAACTTGCTGCCACACCCAGTGCCCTGGTTCTTGCTCCCGAGCCAGTGTCGATGCAGGGGCGGCATGGTTGGCTCCCAGGGAGGAAGGCCAGGCTGGTTGACACCCTGGCTAGAGCTTGCCAGTCAAGGAGTTGCAGGGACAACTTCCTCGGGGCAAACGCTCCTCCCCGGCACCGATCTGTGCCCTGCTGGGCGGGGTGGGGGCTCGGGCTGCAGCTGGGCCTCTCGGGGGATGTGGCTTCACGTGGCGTCTTTGGCCCTGCCCAGGTTTGGAGATGGCTACATGATCACGGTGCGGACCAAGTCCAGCCTCAGCGTCAAGGAGGTGGTGCGGTTCTTCAACAGGAACTTCCCCGAGGCCATCCTCAAGGTGAGCACCGCCCCCCGCAGCGCTTCCTCCCCGGATCAGGGTCCAGGAGACGGCCTGGCTGGAGCCCCAGCAGTCCCCTGGCTTCCTGTGCGGCTTCCCCTCTCCCTCCCTCCGCAGGCGTGAAGGGCGGGGGCTGAGTGTTACCTGGGCTCCCAGGGCCTGGCCCGTGGCTGACACCACGTCTCCGGACTCGCAGCGTGTGCAATAAGGCCAGCCGGGAGCCTCGGTGCTCAGCAGCGGGGCCAGGGTGTCGTCATAACGACCCTTCTCCGGCCTCCCCGCATCCATGGCTGGATCCCACAGCACTTCAGTGAATTCAGCCCCCGGGAGGTCACCTGGCGGCATTATCCTCATTGCCCGGGTGGAAAGCTGAGGCCTGGCACAGCAGAAGGGGTCGCACATTATGCCTGGTGGCAGACAGGACTAGCCAGGGGTCTTGTGCGTTCACCACAAGACACAAGCGTTGCACCATCTGGGGCTTTACGGAGGGGTCTGGTATCAGCCAGGGTCAGAGATGGGACGCAGCACACCACCCCCCACCCCCACTGCCCCTGAGCCCAAACTGTCCCAGCTCAAAGGGGGGCAGGGTGGAGTTACCCCTTTCCACCACATCCCCAGCTGCTCCCCCAGTGAGCAAGCAGTCGCACCTTTATCCTCCCCACGGACTCCTGCCCAGCGATCGACCCACGGCCAGTGGGTCACCACAAAACGCGTGGCCGAGTCCAAGAGGAACAGAGATGGACTGGCCAGGGAGGGCCAGGAGCTGCCCCTTGGTGCCTGCCAAGCCCTGGGGTAAATACAGCAGGAGGGGGGACATCAGGGGCTTCCAAGCATTTGTGTAGGTTTCCCCCTCAGCCCTCTGAACACTGGGAGTGTCTCTTGCCACTGGCAGGAGCCGTGGGGCAGTGCTGGGCCTCACCTGGGGGACCCCTGCTCTCGCTTCACGGAGGGACTGGAGGGGGTCAGGGTTCGGGGGCAGGCGGGGAAGCTGGCCAGTGCCTCGTCCTGCCCCCTTGGGGGCGAGCCTGACGCCTGCCCCACTCCCACAGGAGCGACACCACACCAAGGTGCAGTACCAGCTCAAGTCGGAGCAGATCTCGCTGGCCCAGGTCTTCAGCAAGATGGAGCAGGTGGTGGACGTGCTGGGCATCGAGGATTACTCCGTCAGCCAGACCACACTGGATAACGTGAGTCCCAGGGGCAAGGGGCAACCCGGGCAGGGCCGGCACATGCCCCGTCTGGGCGGGGGTTCTAGGGGAGGGTCTGCTCTGGGGCCACCCATTGTAAGTGCAGGAACGCGCTAGCTACAGCCGGATTTAGTGGGGGTCAGAGCCGTGCCTGTTCGTTGTCCAGCACAGGCCTCCATTGGGCATTTCACCCTGGTGGGCCCTTCCGTGGCGGGGCCCCGGCTGCACTGCGGTCTGGGAGCATGTCGGGTGCATGTGGCCGCTGCCATGTGAAGCCTCCCAAGGCCCCGAGAGGGCCTTAGCTAGTCCCAGTGCTGGGGCTGATCTCCTCTGGAGCTGGGGGTCGCAGTGCAGAGCCCCCAGGTGATTGACTCCAGCCCCACAGGGTGTGCACACAGGCTGGAGGGTGGGACGGAAACCACCCCCCTTTGCTGGGTGCGTGGGATCTCCTGAGCCCTGTCTAAAGAGCGGCGCTTTCACCTTCGCTCTTCCAGGTGTTTGTGAATTTTGCCAAGAAGCAAAGCGACAACCTGGAGCAGCAGGAGACCAGCCCCAACTGCTCGATCCAGTCCCCGCTGGAGCACATCCTGAGCCTGCTGCGGCCCCGCGCTGCCCCCACCGAGCTGCGGGCCCTGGTGGTGGAGGAGCCCGAGGACCTGGAGACAGATGACGAGGGCTTGATCAGCTTCGAGGAGGAGAGGGTGAGGGGGGCCCTGGAACCGCCGCATCTCCCCTGTCCCCAGGCATCCAGCACAGCTTTCCCAGGGCAGAGCACGGCCCTCTCGTACATGTGCCTGCGCAGGGCAGGGCGAACGCTGAGCTCTTGGGCATGCCAGGGAGTCGCTGGGCATTGCCCGCCTCTGGGGAATAGGGAAGATGCAAAGACCCCAAAGTGGTTTTTGCCGGCCAATTCCAGAACAAAGTTTGGGCCAGACTCTGCTGCCCGTTGCACCAGACAGAACCTGTCGAGACTCCTCTGCAGCTGAGGGGCTGCCCCGGTGGTATCAGAGCCAGAACCCAGCCCTCGGGGTGCAGGAATCTGCTCAGGCAGCCTCTGCTGTCTAAGTCCCACTCCCTGGCAAGGGGTGATGCCCCTTGTGCCCTGCCTGGAGCTCTCACGTAGATGCCCATTCCCCAGCCCCTGAGCTCTCCTGTCTGGCTTCTCCTCTGGGCCATCGCAGCCCATTGGGCCAAGGGGGATGGTCTCAGAAGCTCTCCAGGAGGCCAGCTGGGTCTCAGTGCCCAGGGCTGGCCCAGCTTAGGGATGCTGGGCTCAGTGGAACCAGAGCAATACTCCCAGAGCCCCATTCCCTGCTGGGTGGGTGGGTTGCAGACCCTGCACGGATCAGAACCACTGAGACCCCCTGCTGTCATGTGACCCCCTGCCACTCTTCTCTCTGCAGGCTCAGCTCTCCTTCAACACGGACACTCTCTGCTGAGGAGCCGGGGGGAGCGAACTCCCCAGCCTAGGAGCCGCTGACTCCCCCTTGCCCCAGTGCCCCCGCCCCTCCCCGCCCTCCATTGAGCGGCAGTCATCCAGCGTTAGCGAGATGGGGGGCCATCTCCACCTTCTGTCCGCAAGGCCCGAACCAGAAGCTGACATGGAGCTGCCACAGCAAGGCCCAGAGAGACCTGAGGGCAGAGCACTGGCCTGGATGGACACTGGAGGCTTCTCCCCACGGGCCGGGCCCACGGCTAAGCGACCCTCGCCCTGGCCTGCGGCAGCTGGGGGGCTGCTGGCAGCGGCAGAGGGGAGAAGGGCGGGTTGCCTGGGGGTTGCAGGAAGGTGGCGAAGAAGGAAGGAGTAAATGTACAGAGCAGACTGCGTGCGGCCACCGCTTCCTTTGATCCTTTCCGGAGGGACGCGAGAGGAGCCGCAGCGCGGCCAGGGCTGGCGGTTTGCTTCCCCTGCCCCGCAAAGGCTGCGCCTCCGGGGCGGATTCCACGCGGTTACCTAGCGCTGCCCCCAGAGGCAGGAGTGGGGGGCGCGGCCTTAGAGAGGGAAGATTTATTTTTTTAATGATGTGACAGATGGCTCGGTGCAGCCTGCCGGGGGGGGGGGGGGAGACGACTGGGTTTTGCTTCCCTCAGGGGTCTGGCTCGTGTGGGTTTTTTAAACATGGGCCAGCTGCGGTGAAATGCGGGCTTGGAGCGGGGCCGAGCCGAGGGGGAGGGCTTTCCTTGCTGCCCGAGACGGGCTGTCTCCCGCCGGGCTGCCTGGATGCCGAGGGACACCGCAAGCCACTCCCGGCCACAGCTGAGCAATCCCAGTGCTTTGAAGGCTGCTCACACTTGGCAATGCGTCTGTGTACGGGCTGCCTGAGGGTGAGGCTGCGTTCCAGCAGCAGGGCCGGAGGCTGCAGGGGCAGGCAGGAGCCATGCATGAAGCTGCTTTCACCACCAGCCCATCCTCAAGAGCTCCGGCCCACGGGAGAGTCCTGCCGGGGAGAGCCACGCTTTGAGGTTCAGGCCCGTCTCTAAAGCAAACCGTGCTGAGGCAGCAGCAACCCTTTCATTGGCCCCACACAACCTACCCAGTAAATCTGCTACCCCTACCCAGGGGGCGGCAGGACCCCAGACCTGCTTTCTGCATCAGCGGGGAGCCATTCTGCGACAAGTTTGAGTTTTTCTCCAGCCTCCCCTTTGCTATAGAAGGCAACCACCATGCCAGCCGCCTCTCAGATGGCCAGCTCCCCCCACAGGCTAACCCAGCCCCTGTTCTGACTGGGGGGGCGGGGGGGGGTACTCACATGAGTTTTAATCAGACCTGTCCCCAGAGCAGGGGCACAGAGAGCCCCTGGGGGGGCGTCCAGGGCAGAGTAGACTCTCAGGGCATTGCATACTCTGGCCTGATTCTCTAAACCACCCCCCCCCCCTGCGCCCCATCTTATTTTAAACTAGGGAGAAAAAAAATCCTGGAATACTTTGTGGTTGAGGAGATGGAGGCTGGGGGCTGCTGGAGCAAGAGTGGGCTTGTCACCTCTAGGGAGCCAGTTGAGGTTGAAGGGGAAACACCTTCATGTAGCAGTGTTAGGGTTTCTAGTCCAGTGGGGTATGGCCACTGGGGGGCGATATTGTCCAGCGTCCCCCGCCCGCTGGAGCAGGCCGGCCCTCCCATGCACGGGGCCCAGTGCAGCGCATGCAGGCAGCTGACCAGCTTTCCTCATCGACTGGGGCATCCCATGCCAGCCTAACGTGGCCTTGCGCTCCCAGCCTAACACTCGGCTGCCCCCAGCCGCACAGGGGGGTGGACGGGAGACTGTTCAGCCCCGAAGGCGTCTTGCCATGAGAGGCACCAGGGCAGCGTGGTCGGGCCCGGAGGTGTATCTGGGCTTGGAGTGGCTGGAGGGCTCCTGAATCCCTGGGCCAAAGGTCCATCCTCTCCACAGAGCTGTGGCCCTGCCTGGCAGCATAGAAGGGAGCAGAGGCTATGGGGAGCCTGGATGTGATCTCGCCAAGGGGAGATGGCTCCCGAGGGATGCCAGGGATCCAGGTGGGCCAAGGGCTGTGGAGGACCCCCTCAAGCATTGGAGCGCAAGCAAAGCGTGCCCCCGCCTTTTCCCTCAGGGGCCATCCCTGCCATCCAGCCTGGAGTGATTCTGCTTGAGGCCAGGTACATGCTGCTTGGTTTCCTGGCCATGGAGCGGCCCCTGCCCCATCTGGGCTCTGGATCCCAGCAACCCTCACTCTGCCGCCATTAACCCTGTCACACCCTGCTGGGCCTGCCTGCAGCTTTGTCTTGCTTGAGCTGCCGTGGCCAGCTGGGCTCGCCCTGGGAGCCCACGCAGCAGCTGATTCCTGCGTGTCTGGCGTCAGAGACGTCTCATGCCCAAGGGGCTCTGCTGATGGAACGGGGTCACTGGGCACAGGCTGGGCGGCATCCTGGCATTGCATTCACAGGGCTGCTGTCAGGATGCACCTTTTCTCTTATTTCCTGACCTGGTGTTGTTTATAATAATTTATAATACCCACGTCCCGAGCCGCCACAGGAGACGCACCGGTGTGTTGTTGGAGGGTTGCGCAGAAGGGCTGCACCCAGGTTTTTGGGTTTGAAGCTGTGAATCATACCGGTTTTTCTTTAGCGGTGGGGCATCAGGAAGGTTGTGGGTGTGAGACTGCCAAGGCCCCTGCCTGCGGGCAATGGACCGTTAATTTAACTTTAAAATCTGCAATAAAATCCAGGGTTGCTCACTTGTGCTGGGAGCCTGTGCCTGGGCAGGCGGGGGGAGCAATGTATGTAACATGTTGGGGGTGCGGGGGGAGTTGAGGGGAGGGCATGGGCTGGAGAAGGGAAGTCGCGCCAGTTTTCCCAGCCCCTAGAGCTTCCCTTGCGGATACCTTCCAGGGAGGAAGCCGAGGTCTCCATGCTGGGCACATCCTTGGGCCACTCTGCTCCCTTTGACACTGGCGTCTCCCCTTCAGCATCGGGCAGAGGGCTTGCGTGACGTGGCAGGAGTGCCAGGGCTGCCCGGCACCTTGTAACACACTCAGCCGATGTCCCTCTTTTCTGCGGAGGAGCCCGCGAACTGGTTTGGCTTGAACTGACTCCCCGGAGCCAGGGCTGATCTCGGCATGCTCAGCCCTGGCATCACCGCCCGGGGGATTTCCTTTGCTCCTCTTCAAACTCTGGCGCTCAGCCAGTGTGTGCCAATGCAGTGAGCCCTGCCTGGCCTGTGGAGGACAGGATATCCAGCAGCTGGTACTGTATGGACCACTTGGCTATTCCGGAGCCACCAATCTCCACCAGCCACTGAGTGCCCATCGCCAAGGGGACCTATGGGGTGTCTCTGCCCACTTCTCAGCGCCTTTGCTCATCTTGTAGATGCTTTGTGTCTTGGCAGCTGTTTGCTGGCACCCATGGGCTCTGTTCTCATAGGGCCTCTGGGAGGACAGTGCTCCAGGAGGGCGGAGGCTCTGTCGTGTGGGTCAGGGGTGCTTTCGCCCAGGGTGGTGTGTTGCTTCTCGGATGAGACTCAGCGTCGCCCCATCATTGTAATGGTTTGTTTTTTTCCATGGAGGGTGGCTGCTGTTTGCGAAGCCCCTTTGGCGCGGTGACATCGTCCCAGCGTCTGGGTCCCACCAGGGCTGTCTGCAAAGCCAAGAGGGAACCCAGCAGCAAGGGTCAGCCTTGGGCTCAGCGTCCCA
The DNA here is from genome assembly GCA_003942145.1 of Platysternon megacephalum. NCBI lineage: Eukaryota > Metazoa > Chordata > Testudines > Platysternidae > Platysternon > Platysternon megacephalum. The sequence goes on from QXTE01000349.1 coordinate 858,974, forward strand.
CCTCCGTCCCCAGCACCAAAGACCCATTTGTATTCAGGGGCTCTAGCCTCACTGAACAGGGGAGGTAGCCATTTGTCAGCCAGGTGTGTGCCTGTGGAGCGCTGCAAAGTGTGTGTGTGTGTGTGTGAGATAGAGAGAGAGAGCACCAGTAGGAGCTCCCTAGGCAGCTGGTGGCAGCGCTGGGTAAAGCCCCGTACGAACGCACAGGTATATGCCCACCCCCGTCTGGCCTATGAGCTCGTGGCTCAGGGCAGGGCCTGCAGCAGTGCTCTGCTCCTGGCACCCCTGCCCAGTCCAGTATCCCGAGTCAGTCCTACCCTGCCATCTCCCTTGGGAAAGGGTCTGCCCCCTGCCCTGCTGTTCAGCCTGGGCACTACCTCTCCTTCAGGGCTGGCAGAACGATGGCACTGCAGCGGTGTTACAGCCAGGCCTGGAAGCGCATTTAGCAAATGGCCCCAGGATTTATTCATGGTCCTGGCCTGCTTCTCCCTGGGCTTTGGGAATGCTGCCACGTGGCCTCACGCAGGCTGCTGTTCGGCTGCCTTGGCCCATGGGGACCTGGCTGCACGTTCCCCGCTGGGACGCCACAAGGCCAAGCTGTTGTGCCTAAGCGAGACCCCCCTGTGCTTCGCTTTCAGTGTCCACCTGCACAACTCTGAGCTGTAAGGGCTGCAGGTACTGCCCCCCCCCCCCGCCCCACTTGCTGTAGCCCAGCCACCCCCCACCAGCCGTCTGCCACCCCGGGGTCTCGGCGATCCCATGGGGGCGGGGGGGAGGAGCCCTGCTGCTGAGTTGGAGATGGGGAGCTGCCTCTCCCAAGCCATTCAGGGGCTGAGAGGGGGAAAAGGCAGCAGAGCTCACCCTCCAAGGCAGGGGCTTGCCGTGTGCCCTGGAACGGACATGCCTGCATCTGTGGTAGCACCAAGCTGGCCAGGCTTCAGCCGTGCAGGCTCTAGATTATGATACGATAGACGTGTATTTTCCCCCTATTGAAAGTACCATTTTCAGACCATGTATTTTTAAAGCATTTTGAAAATTGGTCAGTTTGTGTCACTGATAAAATGGGGGGCGATGTGTTAGATGGGGCAGCCCGCAGGCCTCGCCTCTGTCCATGGGGCTACCCCCAGCGAAGCCCTGCTTGGCTCCAGCCCCCTCCAAAAGACATACAGGCCTCAGGAGAGGATAAGTGATGTCATCCCCAAAGCCCCGCCTCCAGAAATGACATCACAACATTAGCCACTCATCAAAGCCATGATGTCATTCCCCCCCATCCTCCCCCTGAGGAAAGGCCTTCCCCCATGGGGATGAAACCAGAGATTCCCACGAGACTTGCCCGTATAACTAGAACCACGCCCCAGTGCAGCAAAGACCAGAATTCTGCATGTGCATCTTGCAGGGCTGGACACTTCGGGCTGTGTGACAGCTCACACCATAGACACCTCCTCCCCCTCCACTCTTCTCACTGCTCCCTTCACTTCCAGGCCCCCTTCTCTGCTTCCTGCCTTCACGCCTGCAAACAGCAGCACTCCCTGCCCGGCCTCCTTCAGCTTCCTCTTTAAACGCCACTGCGGGAAATCCCTCCTCGTTCCCAATCCCCTGCTCCCTCTCTCAGCCAGCATCTTGTCTTTGCTTTCTCCGGTTCCGGACCTGATCCTGCTCTCACTCCAGTGACATTTACACCAGTGGGAGCAGGAGCAGGCCCATAACACTTCATTGGGGGTGCTTTTTAAATCATTGTAATACCAAATGCCACCTGTAGGCAGTGCTACAGCTGCCCGGGGCACCAGCTCTGATAGTCCAACTTTCAGCTTGCTCGTTAGCACTTGGTTTAATTGGCGTTTCTGCTGTGTTAAAGAGGAGCATGGAAATTGAGACTAAATCCAGGCTACGTGGCAGGGAATCTGCTTCTGTCCCAGAGACTCTAGATTTCTTTACCTCTTTTAATAATCTGCTGTGAGAGCCCAAGGCAGGTGAGTCACATGCTCATTTCAGGGCGAAGGGACGGGCACAGAAGCTTTGGGCCGGTCCAGATAGAAGTAACACCCCCTGACCTAAAGCGACCAGAGCAGCCTCCCTGTGCGACCCTCTCGAATGGGGGTGGGGGTGGCAGCTCCCGGTCTGTCACTGGGGTAAGTGTCCACACAAGGAGGTTGTGCCAATTTAGAAACTGCTTGGGTCAGACAGGTGCAGTTACCTGGGCCTCAGCCAGGGAGTTCAGGCCTCAGAGCCACCGGGGCTCCTTCGCCAGGCCGAGGCCCAGTTAATTGCACCCAATTTCTTATTGGGCTCAGCCTGGCAACCAGTGTCCCCACTAGCTGCCCAGTTGGACTGGGTGGAGCACCCCTGGGCCGAGCATCAGTGCAAGGCCGGGTCTGCGTAACCCATCAGGCCAGGGCTTCCTCAGTGCCTGTGTAACCCACACACCTCCTGGGTGTGGTGCTCTGTCCCATCTAGGGCACCGAGACCACTGAGAGAGAGAGATTAATGAGTCTGCTCTACAGAGGCCCCAGGTTCGATCCCGCCTGCCAACAACCGGGGTCTGGTGGCATTACACCTGGGCTTCATGCCGACACCTTTTTCTGAGTGCCCCTCCCTCCTCCTGCCACCTTCTGACCCGAACTCCTCTTCTCCCACAGCAGCCAGAGGCCGTGCGCTTCTGGAGGAACAAAGCGCCTGGTGCTGAGCCTCACTGATCCCAAGGGGGGGTGAGCGATAGAGGCAGAGCTGTCGGTGACGCGGAGCAGCTCGCATGGCCCCTTCCCTCAGCCAGGGGTTCATCTCAAAGAGCAGCAATCCGGGCAGGGCTGGTGTAGCTTACGCCGGTGGTGGCACTGGAGACACGGAAGGAGAGGTGGGAATCCATTTTAAGCCCTGCTAACGCAATCTGGCTCTTTGTCCCCCTCTCGGGGCTAGGTCATGTATTGCGGTTGCTGCCTGTGACCTACGAGGGCCGGCCCCTTAGCTCAAGCAGAAGAGGCCTCTGGTTTTTAGCTCCGGAGATCTTGGGTTCTGATGGCCCCAACCACGGTTCCAAGGGACAGGGCATAACCATTGCTGTCCCTTGTAACAGTGCTCTACGGCCGCGGTTCTCAAACTGGGGGGCAGGCCCCCCACGCGAGGCACAGGCATGTGTCCAGGGAGGCGAGAGCTGTCACCCCGGGTGGCTGGGGCTCGTGCAGAAGGGCCGTGCACACCTGGGAGGCGGGGATAAAGGGGACAGTCAGAATCCCACCACCCTGGGGCTGACAGCCGGAGCCCTGCTGCTTGGGCTCTCCTTCCCCCCCAACCCCATCCCTCACTTGGGGGCAGCAGAGCTCCAGCTGTCAGCCCCAGGGTGGCAGCAGCGGCACAGGAGTAAGGGTGGCAATGGGGCACTGTCTGCTGTGAAAAATGATATTGATGAATATCACTTGTCACATTGCCGCCCTTCCTGCCTTCTGTGCTGCTGCTGGCCTGGCGCCGCCTTCAGAGCTGGGCGCCCGGCCAGCAGCCGCTGCTCTCCGCTCTGCCTTCAGAGCTGGGCGCCGGGCCGGCAGCCGCTGCTCTCCGCTCTGCCTTCAGAGCTGGGCGCCGGGCCGGCAGCCGCTGCTCTCCGCTCTGCCTTCAGAGCTGGGCGCCGGGCCGGCAGCCGCTGCTCTCCGCTCTGCCTTCAGAGCTGGGCGCCGGGCCGGCAGCCGCTGCTCTCCGCTCCGCCTTCAGAGCTGGGCGCCGGGCCGGCAGCCGCTGCTCTCCGCTCTGCCTTCAGAGCTGGGCGCCGGGCCGGCAGCCGCTGCTCTCCGCTCCGCCTTCAGAGCTGGGCGCCGGGCCGGCAGCCGCTGCTCTCCGCTCCGCCTTCAGAGCTGGGCGCCGGGCCGGCAGCCGCTGCTCTCCGCTCCGCCTTCAGAGCTGGGCGCCGGGCCGGCAGCCGCTGCTCTCCGCTCCGCCTTCAGAGCTGGGCGCCGGGCCGGCAGCCGCTGCTCTCCGCTCCGCCTTCAGAGCTGGGCGCCGGGCCGGCAGCCGCTGCTCTCCGCTCCGCCTTCAGAGCTGGGCGCCGGGCCGGCAGCCGCTGCTCTCCGCTCCGCCTTCAGAGCTGGGCGCCGGGCCGGCAGCCGCTGCTCTCCGCTCCGCCTTCAGAGCTGGGCGCCGGGCCGGCAGCCGCTGCTCTCCGCTCCGCCTTCAGAGCTGGGCGCCGGGCCGGCAGCCGCTGCTCTCCGCTCCGCCTTCAGAGCTGGGCGCCGGGCCGGCAGCCGCTGCTCTCCGCTCCGCCTTCAGAGCTGGGCGCCGGGCCGGCAGCCGCTGCTCTCCGCTCCGCCTTCAGAGCTGGGCGCCGGGCCGGCAGCCGCTGCTCTCCGCTCCACCTTCAGAGCTGGGCGCCTGGCCGGCAGCCGCTGCTCTCCGCTCCGCCTTCAGAGCTGGGTGCCGGGCCAGCAGCCGCTGCTCTCCGCTCTGCTTTCAGAGCTGGGTGGAGGTAAAAGTACTTGGGGTGATTGGCTTAAACGACTACAGACACAAAGAAGGGGGGGTCTAATGAAATAAGCTTGAGAACCACTGCCCTAAAGCTTCCACGGGGATGGGTCCCTCGGAGGCTCAGCGATGCTGCTCCCGCAGAGGCCTGGCCCATGCAGGGCTTTCTGAGCTGTAACCTCCCTTTGGTTATTTGAGCCCCATTGTCTGGCGCGCTGCCTTAACTCCATTTGCTTGTTTGGTTCAAGTCCCCCACCTCTTGCCTTGGCCGCCAGCTTTCTCTGTTATGCCGGGGGGCGAGGGTGTGCTGTTTGATTGTACGGCACGGATGGCGTGGGAGGCGCAGACAAGTGGGGACGNGTCCCTTGTAACAGTGCTCTACGGCCGCGGTTCTCAAACTGGGGGGCAGGCCCCCCACGGGAGGCACAGGCATGTGTCCAGGGTGGCAGCAGCGGCGCAGGAGTAAGGGTGGCAATGGGTGAAAAGTGATATTGCGATTGACGAATATCACTTGTCACATTGCCGCCCTTCCTGCCTTCGGTGCTGCTGCTGGCCTGGCGCCGCCTTCAGAGCTGGGCGCCCGGCCGGCAGCCGCTGCTCTCCGCTCCACTTTCAGAGCTGGGCGCCCGGCCGGCAGCCGCTGCTCTCCCCTCTGCCTTCAGAGCTGGGCGCCCGGCCGGCAGCCGCTGCTCTCCGCTCCGCCTTCAGAGCTGGGTGGAGGTAAAAGTACTTGGGGTGATTGGCTTAAACGACTACAGACACAAAGAAGGGGGGGCCTAATGAAATAAGCTTGAGAACCACTGCCCTAAAGCTTTCACAGGGATGGGTCCCTCGGAGGCTCAGCGATGCTGCTCCCGCAGAGGCCTGGCCCATGCAGGGCTTTCTGAGCTGTAACCTCCCTTTGGTTATTTGAGCCCCACTGTCTGGCGCGCTGCCTTAACTCCATTTGCTTGTTTGGTTCAGGTCCCCCACCTCTCGTCTTGGCTGCCAGCTTTCTCTGTTATGCTGGGGGGTGCCCACACGACAAACTAACATGCCGTGCCTACCGCACCCTCCGCGTCTGTTCACCCCTGCGCCTGGAAGAGCCTGTATATTGCTAGCAAAAAATCCAACAACAAGATGTGAAAATGATTGTTTTAAATAAAAAACTACCTATATAACAATCCCAGCTTGGGCCTCGAGTTAATGACCAGCAGGGTTGCTCTTCGTACGACATCGCCTTGGCCACCTACCGGCCCTCTGGAGACTGTGGTGCAATGGCTATTATATGTATTACGGTAGTGCCTAGGAGCCCCCAGTCATGTCCCAGGGCACTGTTGTACCAAACGCTGGATGTTATCAGGTGTATTACGGTAGCGCCCAGAAGCCCCGGTTATGACCAATGCACACAGCCCCATTGTGCTAGGTGCTGCACACACAGAGCCTTGCCCCAGGCGTAGGCACCGCTATCACAAATGGCACCTGTCTTGTGTGTGCAGTAAGAGACTCGTTTACATTGTCCAGAGATGCAAGGGTGGGGAAAGGGGGCAGGGAGCCCCCAGCATTTCATGGCTCCTCCCTACCCTTGCTGAAAGATGAGGGATCTTCACCCCTCCCAGGCCTGGCCTGGGGAAGGGGCAGAAGGAAGCGAGCACTTGGTGCTCCACCAGCTCTGGCTGACTGCCCTGAGCCCGAGGGATTACAAATCCAAAGCGGCTGGGGAATAAACAGGCAGAGCTGGGAATTTTAGTACATGCGCGAAGTTATCACTTAACTGGCATCCCCAAGACTTGGTGGGCTAAAGCTCATGCTGGAGTATTGGTACAGAGGAGCATAACTCATTCCGGAGGGACAGGCGGGGGGGAAATGGGAGGAGGGGTTGCATGATACACCCAGAAGGTCTATGTTTGTTCCGAGGGAGGTGAGGGGCAGACCAGCTGAAAGTTTTTTGGGGGGAAACTAGGGGTGAGGTCATGCTGGGGGCCTAGGACAGCCCCCCAGATGAGGAAGAGGCGGTGGCTGAGGCATTTCTAGAGCAAATAACAGAAATAGCCAAAAGACAAGCCCTGGTAGTCACGGGGGCCTGTATGACGGAGTGGGGGCGGGCCCAATTCGAGTGAGTGGCGTTGCTCTGCGGTGCAACACCCAGAACAGGGCGCCTGGCCCAGCCCCACAGTGTGACCTATGGGGCGCTGCAGGGTGTTGTATTTATCCCCCAAGACAGTCTTCTTGAGAGCTGCTGCGTGCGCAAGGCAGGGGCTTGAATTACAGGGGCTAATGGCAGCCCTATCATCTACTGTCTTCACAAGGATAAGGCGATTCTCCCTACAGACCCACGAGAGTGTCGGGTTTTCATTTAAATCAAGCTAGAATATTACTGGTATTTTCCCCCTAAACCTCAGCCTCAGGAAGGGGAGGCCAGATTACATCTGCTCGTTGTCAGAAGGGCTTCCACTTTCTATTTAGAGCATCTAAAATGCTTAGTTCGAGCTCCCAATTTGTTTCTCTCTTATGAAAAGAGGAATCAAGGGCGAGCAGTCACCGTACACACGCTCTCAAGCTGGGTTAGACAATGTATTAAAGAAACTTAGAAACTGATGGGGCTTCCTCTGCCTGAAGGAATGAAGGTACATTTCACTAGATCCAATGCTACTTCCCTGGCACACTCCAGTCTAGCCGTCGTCCTTTCTCTGAAATACGCAGCGCAGCAATGGGCAGTGCCAGCCTCACTCGGCATTACCCGCTAGACTCAGAATCTAAATCAGTATCAGATTTGTCCGGGCGGTTCTGCAGTCCTTATTTAATTAGGGCTCCGTGTTCTCCCTATCCCGGGTCACAGTTACTGCTTGTTAGTCTGTCCCAGGAGGGGGAATATGCAGCAGACACTCAAAGAAGAAATGACGGTGACTTTTCTGAAACCTGGGTTCTTGGTGATGCAGGCTGCGTATTCCCACTCCCCGCCCACCTTTCCCCTCTGCCTTAGCACCATATTGACCAACGGGTCTGGGGATGTTGTGGGGAGGAACCGAGGCAGCTGGAGTGGTCGACGTTAACTGATGGGAGGGGTGAGGAAGGCACATGAGCGCACCACCGAACACGGCTAGCTCGAGCGCTGCTGCTCCGGCTGCACCGGTCGCAGTGCTCCAGGAGTGGGAATATGCAGAGGATGCTCAAAGAACTCCAGGTAAGGAACGTCCATGGCTAGGACTGGCTCTGAAATTGGCTCTTTACACGGCAAGTGATGTCATCTCCCTGGGCCTCAGCCATAAAATGAGAACGCTGCTGCCATGCCTGGGCCAGTGAGTACCATGGCCTCCTACTGGCTGCAGTCTGAAATGCGTGATGGTGTGGCATAGGCCCTATACAGCTACTGGAGATTCTCCTTTAGCGTCCATGGCTGGGCCAGTGCTTTGGGAGCAGGAGGCTCTGAGCACCCTCTCTGCTGTTGTGAATGTTGTGCAGCTGGGCCCAGGTCTCNTCTCCAAGCCAGATGGGGGAGTCACACAGGCGTCAGCTCCAGGCAGCATCATGATGACAACCCCCACCTCCCCCCCACTGATAGCCCCAGACAGGTTGATTTGCCTCCTGCCCGGGCTCATTAACCAACCCCCTCCCCAGGCGGCTATTTCTCACAGCCTAGTGCCAGGGATGTGATCAGCCCAGCTCGGGCCACACCCTCGGGCAGGGAGCAGCCAATACTCCACCCATCCGTCTGTCTGTCCAGCCAGGGGGAACCTGGCGCTCTAAGGGCTACAGCCTGGGCCCTGGCTCTGCGCTCGCTCGCTCGCCTGCTGCGCCTCCATCGCCAGCAATGGGGTTACTCCTGGGTTACACCAGTGCAAGATGAGATCCAGGCTGGGGCACGGCCAGGAGCTGCCCCATCGCTGGAAGGCCAGGGGGCTGCCATTGGTGTGAGAGGGCCTTGCAACCCCATGAACACTGGGCCGATATAGCAATCCAGTGGGCTGGGAGCTGCCCATGTGCTGAGACGCAGGGACAGCCAGCCCCACAGGCCCAGCCCCACAGGCCCAGCCCCAGAACAACAGTCACATCTTCAGCGCGTTGGGCAGAACCAGCTCAGGAACCCTCGCAACCCCCTGGAGGCCGGTGGGTCAGTGTCATTAACCCCATTTCACAAATGCGGGGAGGGAGGGAGGGTCTCACTCAAGGCCGCTGTCTGCTCAGCAAGTCACGGGCAGGGCTGAGATTCGATCTCATTGCTCCAGGCTGCACCGTTCTGGACATTGCTGGCTCCTGCGTGAGCAGCTCTGTTCCTCCTGCCCCCGGCTGGGCACCTGGTGCCACTGCACGCAGCCTGGGCAAGCTCTGCGCCGCAGCCTCACCCATCTGCCTCATTCACTCAGGGCAGCCGCGACCCTACACTGGGACATCCCCAGTAGCGGCACCAGCTCTTCTGGCGCCCTAGGCGGCAGAAGGTCCCGCCCCCGAAATGCCGCCCCCAACAGCGGCGGCGGAAGGTCCCGCCCCCAAAATTGAACGGACGGATGGGGCGCCGGCGCCCCCAAAATAGCAGCGCCCTAGGCGACCGCCTATGTCGCCTAATGGGTTGCGCCGGCCCTGGACATCCCCCATGCTGGGCCTGGACACACCCTTCCTGCCAAGGGGGAAGCCAGGGGTGGGTCCTTCAGGATTACAGAGAAGCCAGCGCTGGGCTGGGCAGCAGGCACAAGGGTGGTGGGTACCAGAGAGCCTGGGGCTGGGCAGGGATGCGGGGATTGTGGGTAATAGCACTGGGGCCAGCAGAGACCCCGAGTAAGGTTGCCAGGTGTCCAGTTTTCGACCGGAACGCCCAGTTGAAAAGGGACCCTGGCGGCTCCGGTCAGCACTGCCGACCAGGCTGTTAAAAGTCCGGTTGTCGATGCAGTGGGGCTAAGGCAGGTCCCTGCCTGCCGTGGTTCCACGCAGCTCCTGGAAGCGGGCGGCATGTCCGGCCCCTAGGCGGAGGCGCAGCCAGGCGGCTTTGCGCAGTGTGCACCACCCCATCTCGAGCGCCAGCTCCGCAGCTCCTAGGGTGACCAGGTGTCCAGGTTTCAACCTGAACACCTGGTCAAAAAGGGACCCTGGAGCTCCGGTCAGCACCGCTGACCAGGCCAAGTCTGGTTGGCCATGCTGCTGGGCTAAGGCAGGCTAGTCCCTACCTGTCCTAGCTCCGCACTGCGCATGCCCCGGAAGTGGCCAGCAGGTCCATCTCCTGGGGGGGGCAAGAGGTTCCCCACACCAGTCTCATGCGCAGGCATCGCCTCCTCCAGCTCCCATTGGCCGTTCTGGCCAATAGGAGCTGCGGGGGCTGTGCCTGTGCGTGAGAGCAGCGTGCAGAGCCTCTTGGCCCCACAGCCTAGGAGCCGGACCTGCTGGCCACTTCCGGGGCACGCGCAGTGCGGAGCCAGGACAGGTAGGCAGCCTGCCTTAGCCCTGCTGCGCCGTCGCCCGGGAGCCGCCCAAGGTAAGTCCATGCCCCAACCCCGAGCCCTCTGCCCCAGCCCTGAGCCCCCCCCCAACTCAGATAACCCTCCTGCACCCCAAACCCCTCATCCCCGGCCCACACCCCCAGCCCAGAGCCCTCACCCCCCCTGCATCCCAACCCTCTACCCCAGCCCAGAGCCCTCTCCCATGCCCTGAACCCCTCATCCCTGGCCCCACCCCCCAGCCTGGAGCCCCCTCCTGCACCCCAAACCCCACATCCCCAGAACCCGCACCCCCAGCCAGAGCCCTCAACCCCTCCCACACCCCAACTCCCTGCCCCACCCAGAGCCCCCTCCCGTACCCTGAACCCCTCATTTCTGGCCCCGCCCCAGAGTCTGCACCCTAGCAGCTTCCATTGGCCCAGAACCGTGGCCAATGGGAGCTGTGGGGCAGCGCCTGCGGGCATGGGCAGTGCACACTTCGCAAAGCCGCCTGGCTGCACCTCCGCCTAGAGGCTGGACATGCCGGCTGCTTCTGGGAGCAGCGCGGAGTCAGGGCAGGCAGGGAGCCCCATGAGGTAAGCACCGCCTGGCCAGAGCCCGCACCCCGAACCACCTGCCCCAGGTCAGAACCCCCTCCCACACCCTAAGTCCCTCCCAGACCCTGCATCCACACCCTGAAACCCCTGCCCCAGGTCAGAACCCCGTCCCGTGCCCCAACCCTCAGACCCCGGTCGGAACCCCCTCCTGCACCCAAACTCCCTCCCAGAGCCCGCACCCCCTCCCCCACTCTGATCCCCCTGCCCTGAGCCCCTCCTGCACCCCAAACCCCTCATCCCCAGATCCACACTAAAGCTTGCACCCCCAGCTGGAACCCTTACCCCTTCCTGCACCCCAATCCCTTGCCCCAGCCCAGTGCCCCCTCCTGCACCCTGAACCCCTCATTTCTGGCCCCACCCCAGAGCTTGCACCCCCAGCTGGAGCCCTCACTCCAACCCCCTTCTCCAGCCCAGTGTAAGTGAGTGAGGATGGAGGAGAGCGAGCAACGGATGGAGGGGGGCTGGAGTGAGTGGGGGCGGGGCCTAAGAGAAGGGGCAGGACAGGGGCAGGGCAAGGATGTTCGGTTTTGTGCAATTAGAAAGTTGGCAATCCTAAACCCAGGGATTGTGGGTAATAGCGCTGGGGCCGGCAGTGACCCCGAGGATTGTGGGTAATAGCGCTGGGGCTGGGCAGAGACCCAGGGATTGTGGGTGATAGCGCTGGAGCTGGGCAGAGACCCAGGGATTGTGGGTAATAGCGCTGGGGCCGGCAGTGACCCCGAGGACAGTGGGTGATAGCGCTGGGGCCGGCAGGGACCCCGAGGACAGTGGGTGATAGCGTTGGGGCGGGCAGGGACCCCGAGGACAGTGGGTGATAGCGTTGGGGCGGGCAGGGACCCCGAGGACAGTGGGTGATAGCGCTGGGGCCGGCAGGGACCCCGAGGACAGTGGGTGATAGCGTTGGGGCGGGCAGGGACCCCGAGGACAGTGGGTGATAGCGTTGGGGCGGGCAGGGACCCCGAGGACAGTGGGTGATAGCGCTGGGGCCGGCAGGGACCCCGAGGACAGTGGGTGATAGCGTTGGGGCGGGCAGGGACCCCGAGGACAGTGGGTGATAGCCCTGGGGCCGGCAGTGACCCCGAGGATTGTGGGTGATAGCACTGGGGCTGGGCAGAGACCCCGAGGATTGTGGGTGATACGCTGGGGCCGGCAGAGACCCCCAAGGATTGTGGGTAATAGCGCTGGGGCCGGCAGAGACCCCGAGGACAGTGGGTGATAGCGCTGGGGGTGGGCAGAGACCCCGAGGACAGTGGGTGATAGCGCTGGGATGGTGTAATTTTCAGGGTGCCATTTCCTCAGCTGTCCTGTCCTGTTCCCAACATCGCACCCAACGTCGATATGACTCCGCAGGGATTTTTAGTCCCAGTGGCCAGGGAAGGGACTCCAGTGTCACTGGCGCAGGCCAGCAGTGTCAGTGTGTGCCTGGCAGGAGGCTGGAGCAGACACATGAGGATCCGTCCCCAAGGCTATGAGCTTTCTCATTCCAGGGAGCTGCCGGGGTAAGCTGTGGGGCAGGGACACTGTCCTCTGTGCCGAGGGGGCACAAACGCTAATCAGGGAGGACGGGGCAGGCTCCCGAACTGTTGCAGGAGACTCAGAGCTTTCAGGCGCCAGTTTGTGGGTACATGGTCATAGCCAGAGAGCAGCCAAGCTGAGAGGTGCTGGGGAGCGAGTGTGTAGCCACCTGCTATCCTCCCTCCCCAGGCTGGAATGCAGGATGTAGACAGGCAGGAGCAAAGAGCCTCCTGCCCAGCCCTTGTCCCCTGCAATCCCAGAGCGCTGGTGACGGGGTAGGGGCACCAATCCCCACCCACTGCTTTAGAGGATGATGAAACAATTGTCTCGGAGGAAACCCCTCTGTGAAGGGTTCCCCAGGGTACAACCTGGGACTGTGGGACCGCTGTGCCCCCTTTGACTCTCCAGCCTGGGCTGTCTCTCACAATGGTTTGGTAATGACAAGCAGCAAACCCCTTCAGGCGCTGTGATCACTCAGCACAACAGCATGTGAAGCCCCACACCCAGCTAGATTCCAAGAATGCTCCCAGAGCCACTCACGAATCACACAGAGAAAGGCACCAGCCAATTCCCCCCAGCTCCCCAGCCTTGCATTCCAGAGCTGTACATCCTGCCCTGCTCAGAAGCCTGGTCAGAAGTTTATTACCCAGCTGTAGCCCATAGGATTACTTTGCTAACTATTATATTCTACTAATCCAGCCAGCCGTATCAAATAGTATGTTTCTCTTTCTGAATTAATCCATTTTATTCTTATATTTTATCAGTATTCATTCCTATGAATTTAGGATGTGTTGAGGCATATGATAGGTGTTTCCTAATAATTATACATAGAATAAATTTTGCTGAAATGCAAGAAGCCGACCGGCCTGTAAGATCCGCTAAATAGCTTAAAAGTATAATCAGTTAAGAGTAAATCAGCATAAAAGCTGGCAAGCTTTGGCACAGATAGGAATGGTCCCTGAACATTGGGGAACCAAAGGGAGGAACTACACACAACACTGAACGGGTTTATCCAGTGTCCTCAACCGTTTGGTAACCGCAGGATACACCACACACCTGGAAGTCGCCAAGAGAGCCTAGGTTGGCAGTTTTTGGAGTGAGATAATATATAGAGAGTAAGTGTCATAATCCACTAAACCTATAGGATAAGGGTACCCATAAATTTCTTAGGGTACGGAAATAAGATTTGAGTATAGTAGGTTGGGCCTGAATTGTATAGCATCAGGAACCTATAAAATACCTTGTAAGGATATCATAGGACGTCTTTAGCTCTTTCTTTTCTTTGGTCTCCTATATTTTATAGACTATCTTTTTATCTACGTATCATTCTATCTTCTATCACACTATCTGCTCAGCTTGTGCAGTATAGTAACTACTCAGCATTCCTAACTATTGGGGAAGCCAGCACCATCGTGTTATCGGGCTGGTCCTTCACCTCCTATTACCGGGTCCTCAAGGAAGGGCGTGAGTATGTTAGGTTAGGTACTTATAATAGTATAGATTATAATTTATAACACCAGGAGTTTTGGAATTTTTTTACTGTTTTGCAGTTATAAGTTTCATAGCATTTACTATTCTTTTGTTAATTGCAATAAAGTTTTTATCAATTTGGTATTGTCCTCTGTATAAGTGTTTTTGCCAAGCACCCCGAGAGTCCTCTCCCGATATAGAAATCTCTGACTTCTCGGACCCTGTAGTCGGAATTGGACAAGAACCTATAAATCTTCTGGTCGGATGCGATCAGTGGCGAGCCATAACAACTAACCCATCAAATTCAGGTCAACAGCTTGGCGAGGCGGCAGGAGTTTTGAGATGTGCATGGCAAACACTTATTTAAGGAGTTAAAAAGCAAAACTCTGTGTGACCTAGTCACTTGGCACAATCTGGTAGCAGTTTCCTTTGTAACAGACGAATTCTGGGCACTGATCCCAGAGAACTCATAATACTTCCTTTTTTTCCCCCTTGCAGCTTGTGGGTCAAATGGTTTAACTGTTTCATGTCTGTTTTATATGCCCAAATATTGGGAGTGATGGTATTGTACGCGTGATAAGGGTGGGGTTGAGTACTGATTAGACAATTGCATTGGGCCCAATGACCCACACTCGTGGCGGTTGAGTTAATTAATATTTTAAGGACTGTGGTAGCTCAGAACTTGTACGGTTCCAGTTACCACCTTTGTAGTCCCCTCAGCTCCCCCGGGTTGCCCTCTTGAGCTTCTTTGAGCAGTATTTGCCCCTCTGTTCAGTAGGTCCCGCCAGGGGTTTTACCTCTCAATCTGCTAATATTCGTTGGCCATTGAGGGAAGAGAGGGATCTTGCCCCCATCCTTTCTTTTTGAGACTTGTTTGAAGGGGGGCGGGGGGAGAGAGAAGGGATAGCTCAGTGGTTTGAGCATTGGCCTGCTAAACCCAGGGTTGTGAGTTCAATCCTTGAGGGGGCCACTTAGGGATCTGGGGCAAAAATCTGTCTGGGGAGTGGTCCTGCTTTGAGCAGGGGGTTGGACTAGATGACCTCCTGAGGTCCCTTCCAACCCTGTTATTCTATTATTGGACCAGTCTGGGGTATATTTTTATTATGACTATTAGTTTTGTAAGGCGCCTTTAGATCTCTTAATTTTGATTTGGAGTTAAGTGATAGTGCTAAGTTTTTCTCCTTGTTATTTTAAAGGTTAAGTAAGTCTATTCAGTATAAAAAGCAAACATGAGTGGGAGAAAGGCAGCAGAGCCTGTAGAGGCTGCCTGTGATATAGCCTTAGAGATTTTTGTTAAAAGAACATGGAGGAGGATTGGAGCAATTGAAAGATAGGGAAGATCTCTCCAAGCATAGTAACCTGTGGGTCTCGTGAATCGGGTGTTTGAAATTGAAACTGAGAGAAGAAAAGAAAAGATGGTGAAGTGAAAGGGATTGCAATGGAGTGTTTGTTGACAGCATGTGGTCTTCTAGGATGGAAGTTAAATGCGAGAGTGGAGCTGCTCAGGAAGGCACAGAAAGCTGTAGAGAAGAAGGATGAGGAAATTCAGGCGTTAAAGGAGCAGTTATGCACTGCCTCTGAAGAGCGGGTCTCTCTTTTCTGTAAAGGAAATGAGTTGGAAAGGAAGTTAGAACAAAGTCAGTATCGTGCCCATGAGGTGCGTGAGGAAGTGTATGGGTGGCAGAAACAAGCAGCTGTCAGTTTAAAATCACTGGAAGGTTATAAACTAGACCGTGGCCGGTTGTTGGATCAGATCAGAAAGTCAGAAGGCAGTTGTGATTCACTCGGAAAGGACAAGGCAGGTGTATGGCGTTGAGCTGTATGGGGAGACCACAGGAGCACCTGGGTCCAGACAGATTGTAGATAAGGAGAAGCCCCCATGGATTATGGCCAAGGAGCTAGGGGAGACAGGAGATGAGTCAGCCGTGGTTTCTATCCCTATCGGGTTAGTGGAACCAACAGAAATCGATCGGCCTATAGGGCCAGTGACAAGAAGGAGAGCGAGAGAGCTAGCTAGGGCGGAGATGGCTTCTGGAGCTGCTAACGCAGAGGAACAGCCTGGTGAGCTAGAAGAGGAAGTTGACAGTGAAGTAACGGGAGCCAGTGTGCCAGCAGAAAAGGGAAGTCCTCCAGCCATAGTGCTAGAGAAGAAGGAACCAGACACTGTCATCCTAGAAAGCAAGAGGATGTTGCAGAGGAAGAGAGAGAAGGAGATAGGGATAGGATACAGAGGGACCTAGACAAATTAGAGGATTGGGCCAAAAGAAATATGATGAGGTTCAACAAGGACAAGTGCAGAGTCCTGCATTTAGGACGAAAGAATCCCATGCACTGCTATAGACTAGGGACCGAATGGCTGGGCAGCAGTTCTGCAGAAAAGGACCTAGGGGTTACGGTGGACGAAAAGCTGAATATGAGTCAACAGTGTGCCCTTGTTGCCAAGAAGGCTAATGGCATTTTGGGTTGTATAAGTAGGGGCATTTCCAGCAGATCGAGGGATGTGATCATTCCCCTCTACTCAGCACTGGTGAGGCCTCATTTGGAGTACTGTGTCCAGTTTTGGGCCCCACACTACAAGAAGGATGTGGATAAATTGGAGAGAGTCCAGCGGAGGGCAACAAAAATGATTAGGGGGCTGGAGCACATGACTTACGAGGAGAGGCTGAGGGAACTGGGATTGTTTAGTCTGCAGAAGAGAAGAATGAGGGGCGATTTGATAGCTGCTTTCAACTACCTGAAAGGGGGTTCCAAAGAGGATGGATCTAGACTGTTCTCAGTGATAGAAGATGACAGAACAAGGAGTAATGGTCTCAAGTTGCAGAGGGGGAGGTTTAGGTTGGACATTAGGAAAAACTTTTTCACTAGTAGGGTGGTGAAGAACTGGAATGGGTTACCTAGGGAGGTAGTGGAATCTCCTTCCTTAGAGGTTTTTAAGGTCAGCCTTGACAAAGCCCTGGCTGGGCTGATTTAGTTGGGTTTGGTCCTGCTTTGAGCAGGGGGTTGGACTAGATGACCTCCTGAGGTCCCTTCCAACCCTGAGATTCTATGATTCTATGATTCTATGATTCTATGAGATTCTGAGGAAAAGACTGTCTCAGCTCTTAGCAGAGCAGGAGAAGCGCCTTTGGAGGTTCAAATGGCCCGGGAAATGGCGCGTGCTGTCTCAGAAGTGGTTCAGGTATCTAATGCGTGTGATACAATCATCACCAGGATTCAGGCGAGAGAGAGCGCAGCCTACAGATGTCATTCCCCCACCTAATGTGGTGGCACCATCCAGTTCAGGAGGCTTTTCAGGATTCCCTGAGAGGGGCGGTCCTTTATCAAGGCAACCAGGCCAGTCACTGGTAACGCCCAGGTTCATGGAATACCTGGGAACTCCGACTCCAATAGCCCCGTGGTATGTGTTAACGTCATCATGTGTGCCAGTGGAAATGTCAGTACGGTATGAGAGTACCTCCATAGGAGTTATCCAGAACTTGACACTAACCAGATATTTCCCAGGTTCCACTCGAGGGAAATATCTGATAGTTCTGATGAAGGAAGTACTGACTCGGGTAGGAGAAGGCCCCCAGATTTGGGGGGAGACACTGATACTGATTCCAGGGGGAGGTGCCCAAACTCTCCAGTAACTCCTGACTGTCCCGTAGCAGTGGTTACAGATCCCAGAACTCTGGATTTGGTAGCTAAACAAGTAGGAATGATGGAGGCTTCTTCTGGTGCAGTACAGGCACAGCGTGTTCAGGAAACAGCACAAATATTTGGTTTGCCAAGTGGTGATTGGGTTAAAATCTTACAGCTCACAGGAAATCGAGCCTTATGGAGCACCTTGCCCCCAGAGTATAGGAAGGGTGAAAAGTCTTTTTCAGAGACAGTGGCCGTGCTTGAGCGTAATCAGCATCCTGGACAAGCTGGAGTGGCTATCCTGTCTAACTTGAAGCAAAAGCCAAATGAGTCTCCCACCAATTTCATTTACGGTTAAGTGTAGCCTGGCGCAGTCACATGAAAGAGACACAGATGAACCACAGTATGTTAGCTTGTTGGTTAATAATTCTCTTCCTTATCTACAGGAAAGGGTTAACATGCATATCCATGATGGGACCTCCCTGGATGAGGCCCTGGCTCTTCTAGCCAAGGCCCATACCCAGGGAAACTCTAAAGCAGGTTGGCATGGAGCCCCAGTTGCAACCCTACAAGAGACACAGGCTACTCCCATAATGAGGATTGAGGGTCCTACCAGGACACCTCAAGGGCAGAACCAGACTAATCCTAGGTCCACTCGATCTCAGCGCTGGGCCAATAACTTCAATTCACGGAACAATCAACAAGGGTATGCATTCAGGCCCCAAGGGGGGCCTCGAGATCGTGTTCCTTTCCTTGCAGGTGCTGCGCAGAACTCTTTTCATCCTCAGGGTTCGAAATCACCACCTCCTCATCAGGAGGACCTCTCCATGGTGTCGGTGTTCAAGACAGTGCAGCAAACCCTGGAGACCCAATGCCAGGATATCCGAGAACTCCGGACACGCCTAAACGAGTTGGTGTTGGGAGATCAACGTCGAAATCCTTTATACCAACTAGTGGCCTCTGTGGACTCAACCCCTCCTCCCAATTGGGTGGCTTATTCTCAAGCAGGGTCGGCTATTCCTGAGGAGTTGAAGGTGGAAGAGCCTGAAGGCTACCCGCCTATCTATCCTATAGATTACTCTGCATGACACGAGCCGGCCCCGAGGAGCGTCACAACCCCTTTGGGAAGAGACGCAAGTGGAAGACCCATGGTATCTATAGTGGTAGCGGGCCGCCACCTAAATTTTATTGTAGATACCAGAGCAGCAATCAGTATCATCCATGTGAAGGATCCTAGATCCTCTCTTTTGGCATCTGGAAAAACAAAGATGCTATCAACGTTTGTAAACTACCAAGTTATGGCCATGCTATCTAAACCTATCGAAGTACAAACTGGTCACCTGCGCACGACCCATGGCTTCGCGTTGCTCACATTGTCAGACCCAAAAGGTAATCTGTTGGGGTCTGATTTCCTAGGTAGGCAGGAATGCGTTATTGAATTGGCTAATCAGTCGTTATGTCTTACTGCAGGACAAGAGTTGGGTTGCCTGCTAGTGGTCATGTCGGAGTGTGGTATGGTCACCCCAGTGGAGGGGCCAGAACCAGATGAATACCACCTGGACACATTAATAGCCAAACACGCCCTCGATCCAGAGTTCCAGGCCATACTTTGCGAACATGCTGATGCCTTTGCTAAGCACAAACATGACTGCGGGTGCATGGCAGTCACTATTGTTGTGGATGGGGGAGACGTGCCCGCCCCAAACCAATATTTCTATCCAGACCAGGCCACGGCTTACGTAGCCAAGGCGATTGAGTCGTTGCTGGCACAGGGAGTCCTGCGTAGATGCACCTCTACAGCCAACTCCCCGATTTGGCCCGTTAAGAAACCAGATGGTTCTTGGCGCCTCACCGGTTACAGACGGTTAAATCAGGTCACCCCTACTTGTGGCAAAGCTGCCAGACCTCATAAAGTCCTTTGACCCGGGGCTAAGTGGCTGTCTGTGCTGGATATCAGTAACAGCTTTTGGACTTTGCCAGTGGCCTGGGAGTCTCAATACAGGTTTGCATTTAGCTGCCAGGGGGTCCAATATTCCTGGGCCTGATGACCACAGGGATATAACAATAGCCCGGCCTTGTTCCATGCTCAAATGCGGCGAGGCCTGACACGATTCTTAAGGAAGCGGGATTAAAGTGCAACCCTGCCAAGGCGCAACTAATGAAAACCATTGTCTCTTTCTTAGGTCTTACTCTGACAAAATGGGGTCGAACTCCCTCACAGCAAAAGGGGGAGTCAGTCCAAAAATTGCCGATACCGGAGGACCTACCAGCGTTAAGATCCTTTTGGGGCTTAACTGGGTTCCACCGGGATTTCATTCCTAATTTTGCTTCCATTGCAGGTCCCTTGTACCAACTGCTAAAGAAGGATGTTCAATGGGAATGGACTGAACAACACACGGAAGCAGTGTGCCAGCTGAAACAGTCCCTTGTCAAGGCTCCGGTGTTGATCACGCTAAATCCTGGGAGACCCTATCACCTGGAGGTGGCGATGAGTGTTAATGCATCAGCTGCTGTTGCTTCCCAAGAGAGGCATGGAAAATTCAGACCCGTGGAGAGGACATGCATCAGCCTTTGTAAACTGAGCTGAGATTTCCCAAGCATTTCAACCAACACACTGTTTTAGGGAAAGTATAAAACGGATTTATTAACTACAGAAAGATAGATTGTAAGTGGTTATAAGTGGTAGGCATAAAAGTTCTGAGAAAGTTACCACAGAAAATAAAAGATAAACACACAATCTACATCTTAAACCTTATTACACTAGGCAGAATTTAGCTCAAGCAGTTTTCTCACTCCACTGGAGGTTAGAGGTCTTAATACACAGGTTTCTCCCTTAAGCCTGAATCAGTTTCCGCCGTTGAAGTCTTCGTCTTCTCAGCATTCTTCTTGCTTCCTGTATTGGTGGGGGAGGAGAAAGGCGAAGGCATGGTGCCACTGTCCCTTATTTCATACCCCCAGTCCATGTGCCTGGAAAATAGTAGCCTAGACATGTCCTGGTGGGTTTTGCTGAGTCGCAGGGTTGAGCAATCCTCCTGGTGTGGTCTTGTGCCACTGTCATTGAATTATAAATCCCTTGATTACAACTCCCCTGTTGATAATTGGTCCTTGAACACCCTCCTGGGCGGGGATCATCTCCTTTGTATGTCACTAGCAAATTTACAGCATATTTCAGTAACAACCAGCCAGCACAATCTCATAACTTGATACACACTAATGATATATGTATTTTGACAGAAAAATGGGTTTCAGCAGATCATGACCTTTCATAAGATATCTGACATGACATGCGTTGTATGAAATATGTCATAATTATATGACAGGTGAATATGGAGGTTCCAGGGTGCTGCTTGGAGGTGCAGAGTGGCCACACCCTCCTTGGCCTCAGAGCCAGTGACCCTCTCGGCCTAATCCTGCAAGCAAGAGGCGCAGACAGCGAAGATCTGATCCCATCTAGACTCTGCTTCGGAACCTGTGAAAATTCAAGGGGATGAACCTCCAAGCTCGTCCTCAGGGCCGTGATTGATGGAATCACTCTCCACCCAAACCAGGAGGCACAGGCCTTTGCGATCAGCTAGCCCAGTGTTTCTCAATGACCAGGACCGGCGCTAGGCCATGGACCGGAGAGCTCCCGGACAGAGGTTAGGAAGGCAGCAAGCCGGTCCCTGGTATCGCAAAGATTGAGAAACACTGATTAGTCTGACCTCCCGTATTACACAAAACACAGAATCCCATCCAGTGAGTCCTGCATCAAACCCAGAGCCTGTGGCCGAACTCGGCATGTTCTCTTGAGTTAAAGCTCGATTCCACCCAGGTCGAGTCCCAGCTTGGTCTCCCTTGTTTACAGGGGCCACGCGCAGTCTGGCACTAACTGACTGCAAGGAGCCATGTCGCTACGCGCTATCTGCACCTCACGGGGCTGGAAGCCTACAGGATCTGCAGGCTCCCTTGGGAGATTTCCTGCATGTTGGGGGTTTGGCTAGGGTGGAAACGCCCAGTAAGCAGCCCCTCCCCCTATTTCTTTTGGCCAAACCAGGATGTGCATGGGCCAAAACCTCCTCAGCTGCCCCGCCCCCCTCAAAAAAAAAAAGTCCAAGCAGTCTGCTCAGGCTGCTGGGCTCCGGGAGAAGAGGGTCATGGAGCGTGACTGGGAAGGCGCCTACAGAAGCGACGTGGTGGGGAGCAGTAAGGGACTGGGAGGAGCTGGTTCCAACTGCTTCCCACAGCGGTCCCTGGCCTGGAGCCCAGAGGCATGGGCAGGCCTGGGTTCCCCTCCCTGCCCCAACAGAGGGGTGGTTCAACCCTAGGGTGACCAGACAGCAAGTGTGAAAAATCGGGACAGGGGGTGGGGGGGTAATAAGAGCCTATATAAGAAAAAGACCCAAAAATCGGGACTGTCCCTATAAAATTGGAACATCTGGTCACCCTATTCGACCCCCGAGAGCAAAGGGGCCTGAATCCCAAAGTCAGCTGGCCCTCCTCTAGGGTTACCGGCCTCCTGACTTGCTAGACTCTTCACCGCCCTGAGAAGGGAGAGACTGTTAACTTGGCTGGAATCACAGCAAGGAACCAGCAGACCCGGGACCAAATGGTGATTGGCTGAGCAAGGGGAAACTGAGGCAGACTCTCCATAGCACCTGTTCAATCACCGGGGGGGCACCAGAATCTGCAAGCAGCTGCAGGCACATCCCCTGTGCGATTGGTCACTGGGAGTTACGATCCGGCGCAAGGAAAAGCAGCGGTTGGAAGGGCAGTGCAGCAGAACTGCCCCAATCTCTCAGTGAGCCCCAGGCTGGGCACCCCGAGGCCATGTCCAGCTTCTTCACCCCTTCCTGTGGGGTGCTCCCTGGTGTCACGGATCCACAGGGTCAGTGCTCCCACGCCAGCTTTGGAACAGGCTCTAGGAGGAACCCCGTCACTGTGCCAGCCCCCCCACAGGATCTCACTCGACCTCCAGCGTAGCCCACGTGGCCTCACCCCCTCCTTAGACCAAACCTCTGGGGCTCCAGCAGCCCTGCTTCACCCCGGGAGCTCTGTTCAGTGAATCCAGCTGAGACAGACCCCGGGCAGAGCTTTGAACCCCTGCCAAGATCAGCACTCCTCCCCAGGCATTTGCAGGGACACCCACACAGTGTTGTCAAAACAGGCGGGGTTTCTAGTTAACTGGAACACAACAGAGGAAGTCCTCAGGTGAGCATAGAGCGAGGAAGGTTAAAGCAGCGTCCATCCTGGTGAGCCCAGAGCCCAGCCAGGCCGGAGTGAACCCACTGTTCAAGCTCTGTCTGTCTCCGTCTGAGTTCCAGCTCTTATCCCCACCTCGCACCTCCCAGGCCTTGGTCCTCGAGCCGGGGGACTGTGCTCCGCTTCCCCGCTGAGAGGTGGGGAAATCCGCCTCTCTCTGGGGCCTTGCTTGCTAGCGGGCAGTGTCCTGATGATTGGGTTTTCCAATGTTGTGTCGGGGTGAACCTCGGCCAGGCCTTTTCAGTGACCCATCCCGGCTCACACAGCTGGGCGCCATTCACACCTGTGTCTCAGCCTGCCCCGAGAGCAAACAGTCCTTGTCCACCCACGGGGGAACAATGTAGCATACAGGGGAAACTGAGGCACACATAGGCATCATAAAAATATTACAAAAAAGTCGCACGCCGGTTGTGATAAAACGTGTGTTGTGTCTCCCAATGGAGGGAAGAGAGAGGGCAGAGTTTCAGTGATTGCACAAGACCTTTATGTAACGAGCCACTCGGGACAAAGGGCTGGGCGCACTGTTGTCAATCAGAGAGCTGCACAGAAGCTCAATGGAGCTAGGCTGGTTTACACCAACTAAGGAGCTGGCCCTAAGTGTAGAGCTGGGACCTCAGAAACATGTAGCAAAGGGCGAGACTTCACAGCAGCCCTGTTCCATTGGGCTTTGACGTTGGAAATGCATATAGATGAGTTCCTAAATTATCTGTCCCAAAGGATTGACAAGATATAAGAGCCTATATAAGGGCCCCTGCTAGCACCCCCCCAGTCTTGACCTGCAGCCCCCTCTATCCCAGGCCTGGGCTCCCCTCCTGCCCTACCCATGACCTTTAGTCCTGACCCACAACCCTGCTATCCGACCCTCTTCTCCTGCTGACCCTCAATCCCAACTCTGCTTTTCCAGCACTGAGCTCCCTTCCTGCTCTGCTGATGCCCCTCAGTCCCGACCCCCAGCCCCGTGCTAGCCCCACCCTGAGCTCCCTTCCTGCTCTGCTGATGCCCCTCAGTCCCGACTCCCAGCCCCCTGCTAGCCCCGCCCTGAGCTTCCTTCCTGCTCTGCTGATACCCCTCAGTCCCGACCCCCAGCCCCCTGCTAGCCCCTTCCTGCTCTGCTGATGCCCCTCAGTCCCGACCCCCAGCCCCATGCTAGCCCCGCCCTGAGCTTCCTTCCTGCTCTGCTGATACCCCTCAGTCCCAACCCCCAGCCCCCTGCTAGCCCCTTCCTGCTCTGCTGATGCCCCTCAGTCCCGACCCCCAGCCCCGTGCTAGCCCAGCCCTGAGTGCCACATGACCAGAGGAGCAAGCCCGATGTGCTCTGTGAGAGTTACTCCAGGGCTGGGGAATTTTCTGTACTCCCCAACCCAGCCATAGATCCCCCTGGGCCGGCTGTTGTAACCGGCTCAGACACTGCACCCAAGAGCTCATGATGCCACCCTCAGCCTCATCAGCCTCCCCTTACCCTGCTCCAGGCCCCCTCAAGTCTCAGCTCCCCCTGACTCCAGCTGCTGCAGGACACTGCCCCTCAGCACAGCTCCCAGCATTGCCCGCCCCCACCGTCCTCCAGCTAACCCACCACCCAGCCTCCATCGTGTCAGCTCCACAGTGCCCTGTTGCTTCTCCCCGGGCCTTGCTGCAGCCAGCCCCCCAGATCTGGCCTGTCTCTACCCCGCCCTCCTCCCTCCGCCCAGGGGCTCCCGCCCCTCTGCCCAGTCTCACTGACAGAGGGACATGGGATCCGTGAGGCTCCGCCCACAGAGCAGTAATACACATCACAAATTAGGGGAACATGTCAACGCCCGTTCTCGAAGAAAGGCAGTTTCTTGCCCTCGCGGCTGCAGAGAGAAGCTCAAACACACCCAGCACCGATTCTTTTCTAAAATCTCATGATTTTTTTTAATCCAATCTCATGATTTCAGGGGGCCTGACTTGTGCTATTAGAACACTCGGCTCTGTCCGAACAGTTCCCTTCTCCCACACCTAGGCCTCTTCGTTCCCCTCCCCGGGAGCTATTGTGTCCCCTCGGTGGCTGGGAAGCACTCGGGGTTGGAGCATCTGAAATCTAGAAAAACAAACTGTTGAGCTAGAAAAACATAAACTGTTGAGCAATAGTCAACATGGTTTCTGTAAAGGGAAATCGTGTCTTACTAATCTATTGGAGTTCTTTGAAGGGGTCAACAAACATGTGGACAAGGGGGATCCAGTCGACATAGTGTGCTTAGATTTCCAGAAAGCCTTTGGCAAGGTCTCTCACCAAAGGCTCTTACGTACAGTAAGTTGTCATGGGATAAGAGGGAGGATCCTTTCATGGATTGAGAACTGGTTAAAGGAGGGTGAACAAATGGTAGGAATTAATGGTAAATTCTCAGAATGGAGAGGGGTAACTAGTGGTGTTCCCCAAGGGTCAGTCCTAGGACCAATCCTATTCGACTTATTCATAAATGATCTGGAGAAAGGGGTAAACAGTGAGGTGGCAAAGTTTGCAGATGATACTAAGCTGCTCAAGATAGTTAAGACCAAAGCAGACTGTGAAGAACTTCAAAAAGATCTCACAAAACTAAGTGATTGGACAACAAAATGGCAAATGAAATTTAATGTGGATAAATGTAAAGTAATGCACATTGGAAAAAATAACCCCAACTATACATACAATATGATGGGGGCTAATTTAGCCACAACGAATCAGGAAAAAGATCTTGGAGTCATCGTGGATAGTTCTCCAAAGATGTCCATGCAGTGTGCAGAGGCAGTCAAAAAAGCAAACAGGATGTTAGGAATAATTAAAAAGGGGATAGAGAATGAGACTGAGAATATATTATTGCCCTTATATAAATCGATGGTACGCACACATCTCGAATACTGCGTACAGATGTGGTCTCCTCATCTAAAAAAAGATATACTGGCACTAGAAAATGTTCAGAAAAGGGCAACTAAAATGATTAGGGGTTTGGAACGGTTCCCATATGAGGAGAGATTAAAGAGGCTAGGACTCTTCAGCTTGGAAAAGAGGAGACTAAGGGGGGATATGATAGAGGTATATAAAATCATGAGTGATGTGGAGCAAGTGGATAAGGAAAAGTTATTTACTTATTCCCATAATACAAGAACTAGGGGTCACCAAATTAAATTAATAGGCAGCAGGTTTAAAACAAATAAAAGGAAGTTCTTCTTCACGCAGTGCACAGTCAACTTGTGGAACTCCTTACCTGAGGAGGTTGTGAAGGCTAGGACTATAACAGCGTTTAAAAGAGAACTGGATAAATTCATGGTGGTTAAGTCCATTAATGGCTATTAGCCAGGATGGGTAAGGAATGGTGTGCCTAGTCTCTGTTTGTCAGAGGGTGGAGATGGATGGCAGGAGAGAGATCACTTGATCATTGCCTGTTAGGTTCACTCCCTCTGGGGCACCTGGCATTGGCCACTGTCGGTAGACAGGATACTGGGCCAGATGGACCTTTGGTCTGACCCGGTACGGCCGTTCTTATGTTATGTTCTAAATACACGACCCATGGTCGGTTGCAAAAGGTGGTAGTGATTACGGCAGCTGCGTTGTCCGATGCCTGCTGCGTTATGTTTTCATGGTGTTACCTTGTGGCCATTGGGCGCTCCGAAGAGGGTCCCAGGAATTCTCTCCGTTGATCTCTCTGGAAATACAGTAATTCTTCTCTTAATGTCGTCCCAGTTAATGTTGTTTCATTGTTTTGTTGCTGATCAATTAGGGAAGATGCTCGTTTAAAAATGTGCAATGCTTCCTATTAACGTTGTTTGGCAGCCATCTGCTTTGTCCACTGCTTGCGGGAAGAGCAGCCCGTTGGAGCTAGCTGGTGGGGGCTTGGAACCAGGGTGGACCGGCAGCCCCCCTATCAGCTCCCCGCTCCCCTAAGTTCCCTGTGCAGCAGCCGCCCAGCAGGCCAGCAATTGCCGGCAGTTCAGCTGTCCCTCCCCCCACTACCATGTGCTGCTCCTGCCCTCTGCCTTGGAGCTGCTCCCTAGAGCCTCCTGCTTGCTGTGCAAGGGGGTGGGGGGAAGAGGGGGGCTAATGTCAGGGTGTCCCCCTGCTCCTGCACCCCACTTACCCCATCGGGCCATCTCCACAGAGCAAGGGGAGACACGACAGGGCTCAGGACGGAGGGAGCTTGCTGGTNGGCTTGGAAAAGAGAAGACTAAGGGGGGACATGATAGAGGTATATAAAATCATGAGTGATGTTGAGAAAGTGGATAAGGAAAAGTTATTTACTTATTCCCATAATACAAGAACTAGGGGTCACCAAATGAAATTAATAGGCAGCAGGTTTAAAACAAATAAAAGGAAGTTCTTCTTCACGCAGTGCACAGTCAACTTGTGGAAATCCTTACCTGAGGAGGTTGTCAAGGCTAGGACTATAACAGCGTTTAAAAGAGAACTGGATAAATTCATGGTGGTTAAGTCCATTAATGGCTATTAGCCAGGATGGGTAAGGAATGGTGTGCCTAGTCTCTGTTTGTCAGAGGGTGGAGATGGATGGCAGGAGAGAGATCACTTGATCATTGCCTGTTAGGTTCACTCCCTCTGGGGCACCTGGCATTGGCCACTGTCGGTAGACAGGATACTGGGCTAGATGGACCTTTGGTCTGACCCGGTACGGCCGTTCTTATGTTATGTTCTAAATACACGACCCACGGTCGGTTGCATAAGTTGGTAGTGATTACGGCAGCTGCGTTGTCCGATGCCTGCTGCGTGATGTGGGCATGGTGTTACCTTGTGGCCATTGGACACTCCGAAGAGGGTCCCAGGAATTCTCTCCGTTGATCTCTCTGGAAATACAGTAATTCTTCACTTAACGTCGTCCCACTTAATGTTGTTTCATTGTTTTGTTGCTGATCAATTAGGGAAGATGCTCGTTTAAAGTTGTGCAATGCTTCCTATNCGCTCCCCTAAGTTCCCTGTGCAGCAGCCGCCCAGCAGGCCAGCAATTGCCGGCAGTTCAGCTGTCCCTCCCCCCACTACCATGTGCTGCTCCTGCCCTCTGCCTTGGAGCTGCTCCCTAGAGCCTCCTGCTTGCTGTGCAAGGGGGTGGGGGGAAGAGGGGGGCTAATGTCAGGGTGTCCCCCTGCTCCTGCACCCCACTTACCCCATCGGGCCATCTCCACAGAGCAAGGGGAGACACGACAGGGCTCAGGACGGAGGGAGCTTGCTGGTAGCAGCTGCTGTCTCAACTTGCTGATCTACTTAAAAAGGCAATGTACTTAGAGTGGGGTCAGCGTACTTAAAGGGGCAATGCGTGTCTCTCTCTCACACACGGTGTGTGTCTCTGTCTCTCTCTGCCATGCTGTCTCCCCTCCCTCCATTCGTGCTGCCTTGTAGAGTGTGAGGCTACATTAACAACAATGTGTTAACCCTTGAGGGCTCAGACAATTGCTAGTTCATCATTTAGCAGTAAGGCATTCCCTGGGAAATATCCCACCCTCTGACTCCACCACCTCAACCAAGCTTCACAATCATCATCGCTGTGTACACTATTAAATTGTTTATTTAAAACTTATACTGTGTATATGTGTGTATATATA
>QXTE01000349.1:892315-957310 GCA_003942145.1 Platysternon megacephalum
TTCTGTAAAGGGAAATCGTGTCTTACTAATCTATTAGAGTTCTTTGAAGGGGTCAACAAACATGTGGACAAGGGGGATCCGGTGGACATAGTGTACTTAGATTTCCAGAAAGCCTTTGACAAGGTCCCTCACCAAAGGCTCCTACGTAAATTAAGCTGTCATGGGATAAAAGGGAAGGTCCTTTCATGGATTGAGAACTGGTTAAAGGACAGGGAACAAAGGGTAGGAATTAATGGTAAATTCTCAGAATGGAGAGAGGTAACTAGTGGTGTTCCCCAAGGGTCAGTCCTAGGACCAATCCTATTCAATTTATTCATAAATGATCTGGAGAAAGGGGTAAACAGTGAGGTGGCAAAGTTTGCAGATGATACTAAACTACTCAAGATAGTTAAGACCAAAGCAGATTGTGAAGAACTTCAAAAAGATCTCACAAAACTAAGTGATTGGGCAACAAAATGGCAAATGAAATTTAATGTGGATAAATGTAAAGTAATGCACATTGGAAAAAATAACCCCAACTATACATACAACATGATGGGGGCTAATTTAGCTACAACGAGTCAGGAAAAAGATCTTGGCGTCATTGTGGATAGTTCTCTAAAGATGTCCACGCAGTGTGCAGAGGCGGTCAAAAAAGCAAACAGGATGTTAGGAATCATTAAAAAGGGGATAGAGAATAAGACAGAGAATATATTATTGCCCTTATATAAATCCATGGTACGCCCACATCTCGAATACTGTGTACAGATGTGGTCTCCTCACCTCAAAAAGGATATTCTAGCACTAGAAAAGGTTCAGAAAAGGGCAACTAAAATGATTAGGGGTTTAGAGAGGGTCCCATACGAGGAGAGATTAGAGAGGCTGGGACTCTTCGGCTTGGAAAAGAGAAGACTAAGGGGGGACATGATAGAGGTATATAAAATCATGAGTGATGTTGAGAAAGTGGATAAGGAAAAGTTATTTACTTATTCCCATAATACAAGAACTAGGGGTCACCAAATGAAATTAATAGGCAGCAGGTTTAAAACAAATAAAAGGAAGTTCTTCTTCACGCAGCGCACAGTCAACTTGTGGAACTCCTTACCTGAGGAGGTTGTGAAGGCTAGGACTATAACAATGTTTAAAAGGGGACTGGATAAATTCATGGTGGCTAAGTCCATAAATGGCTATTAGCCAGGATGGGTAAGAATGGTGTCCCTAGCCTCTGTTCGTCAGAGGGTGGAGATGGATGGCAGGAGAGAGATCACTTGATCATTGCCTGTTAGGTACACTCCCTCTGGGGCACCTGGTATTGGCCACTGTCGGTAGACAGATACTGGGCTAGATGGACCTTTGGTCTGACCCGGTACGGCCTTTCTTATGTTCTTATGTTCTCAGCGTTATAGAGGGCGAACAATTTATGAGTTTACCCTGTATAAGCTTTATACAGGGTAAAACAGATTTATCTGGGTTTAAACCCCATTGGGAGCTGGGCATCTGAGTGCTAAAGACAAGCACACTTCTGTGAGCTGTTTTCAGGTAAACCTGCAGCTTTGGGGCAGGTAAATCAGACCCTGGGTCCAGGGCCGGCGCTCCCATTAGGCGACCTAGGCGGTTGCCTAGGGCGCTGCTATTTTGGGGGCGCCTGCGCCCCCGCCGCCCGTAGAAATTTGGGGGCGGGACCTTCCGCCGCCGCTGTTGGGGGCGGGATTTCGGGGGCGGGACCTGCCGCCGCCTAGGGCGCCGGCAAAGCTGGCGCCGCTACTGCCTGGGTCTGTGTTGGAGCAGACGGGTATGTCTGGCTTCAGCAAGACAGGGTGCTGGAGCCACTGAGCTGGCAGGGAAAACAGAAACAGGGGTAGTCTTTGCACATCGGGTGGCAGCTCCCAAGGGGGTTTCTGTGATCCAACCCATCACAATCCCCTCACCTACAACGCACTGAAATGCAGCCACCTCTGGGGTGGAACAGTTCGTGGCAATGCTGTGCCACAGTTTAGGGCAGGACATGTACCCAATGGAAACTGCAGTGGGGATTTGTGGCTGGCAGACTGCATTTAGCTCTGCTGGAATTTGGGCACCACCCTATCCGTGTGTATTTGGCATTATTTGTGTCTTTGAGAGCGAAGAACTGCTGTGTGCCTGTGTGGATTGCAGTGGAGAGGGGTTGGTTATTGGATAGTTTGGATGGGGCAGGAGAATCATCCAGTGATCCTTAAACAAGACTGGGAGTCAGGATCTGGGTCTACTGTTTCTGCTACTGATTGCTGTGTCATCTTGGGCAAGTCACATCAGCTGCGTGCCTCAGTTTCCCCACCCATACAAAAGGGACTAGTAATAAACACCTACCTCCCATAGGGCAGTCCTGAGGTTTGATTTAGTAAGGGGCTGTCCATAAATTAGGTAATTTTTTAGGGGGTGATTTTTCAAGTAAACCCACTCCTGGTAACATTTTGTAACAAACACCCCCACCCCTTAACGTATTACATGATTTGTGGCCAGCCCCACAGATGGGTAAAGCACTTTGAGAGCCTCCCACGGCAGGCGCTCGAGACGGGTGAGATAGGACGTGAATGGGCATGTGATTATGTATATCTATAATTTGGGCATTCTTGACTGATGGTTGCACTTGGACGCCTCCTAGACTGGTAGGAGTTGAAGGCTGGGCCATGTGCCAGTCTTAGGTTGGCAACTAGGTTTCCGATTTGAGTTGAGGTATTAATACGCTCGAGACAAATCTTTGTTTGATTTGCAGACTTGCTAGAGAGGTGTCTGTGATGTTGTGCAGTCTGTATGGTTTTATAAAAAGATGGTAATGAGTGAATATAATGTAACTGGAATATGCTTCATGCAAAAGGTCTCTTGTAAGGTATCATTACAAAGCTTATAATCTACTGAGTGTGATCATCCTATTTGTATAAATGTACCACTCTTGTATCTGGGACTAGAAATATGAAATATAACTCTGAGGGCCTATTGTAATTATGCAAAGTGTGGGCCATTAATGCTGGTTTGGAATCTTAATGACTCCCATCAACCAAAACAATTGACTGGGGCTCTGTTTACAAGCCTTCCTGTGAGTCAGGCTGGGAGGAATGAAGGCTTGGGGTCTTGCAGTGACATGTGATCATGTCACCTGAACTGGAATCCATCTTTAACCTGGTGCTTTTCCAGTGAGGGGGGTGGAACCCCAGAGAGAGACAAAGGATTCCCACCTTATGCAAAAGATATATAAAGGGGTGGAAGAGAACAGAGAGGGAGAGGAGCCATCATGAAGAATCCCCTAGCTACCACCTGAGCTGGAACAAGAGCTGTACCAGGGGAAAGAATTGTGCCCTGGCCTGGAAGGTGTCCAGTCTGAGAAAAAACTTACTGAGGCATCTCTGAGGGTGAGATTATCTGTATTCAGTGTTTGATTAGAAATAGATTTGCGCATTTTATTTTATTTTGCTTGGTGACTTACTTTGTTCTGTCTGTTACTACTTGGAACCACTTAAATCCTACTTTCTGTATTTAATAAAATCACTTTTTACTTATTAATTAACTCAGAGTATGTATTAATACCCGGGGGAGCAAACAACTGTGCATATCTCTCTATCAGTGTTACAGAGGGCGAACGATTTATGAGTTTACCCTGCATAAGCTTTATACAGGGTAAAACGGATTTATTTGGGGTTAGACCCCATTGGGAGTTGGGCATCTGAGCGCTAAAGACAAGCACACTTCTTTGAGCTGTTTTCAGGTAAACCTGCAGCTTTGGGGCAGGTAATTCAGACCCTGGGTCTGTGTTGGAGCAGACGGGTGTGTCTGGCTCAGCAAGACAGGGTGCTGGAGTCCTGAGCTGGCAGGGAAAACAGGAGCAGAGGTAGCCTTGGCACATCAGGTGGCAGCTCCCAGGGGGTTTCTGTGATCCAACCCGTCACAGTGTCAATATAGAAGGATAAAATCAATGTACAGAATTCATTCATTTCTACATTTTATCCTCCCGCAGGCCCCTCTGCTAGGGGAGTAGCTGGCTCCAAAAAGCCCTTGCTCGCGCGGCTATTTCTACTTTCCACGTACAGAAATGTACAGGTTTAATGCCTCATACGGGCCATAACTCACCGGCAATATACCGTGCATGCAGCATGGATCACATGGAAGTGCAAACATCTTGTGAAATATATTATGGAATCCTATGGCTAAGCTCAGTGTTGTCTCTCAAAAAGATGCATAAACAGGGGAATCTTGCGCAGGAGTAGAGAGTTATTTTACCTCTGTTCAGCACTGGTGCGACTACCGCTGGAATCCTGTGTCCAGTTCTGGTGTCCACAATTCAAGAAGGATCTTGATGAATTGAAGAGGGGTCAGAGAAGAGCCACAAGAATAATTAAAGCATCAGAAAACCTGCCGTATAGTGAAAGATAGAAGGAGCTCAATCTATTTAGCTTACCAAAGAGAAGGTGAAGGGGTGACTTGATCACAGTCTATAAGTACCTACGTAGGGAACAAATATTTAATACTGGGCTTTTCAATCTAACAGAGAAAGGTCTAACCCAAGCCAATGGCTGGACGTTGAAGCCAGCAAAATTCGGACTGGAAATAAGGCATAAAATTTTAATAGTGAGAGTAACTAACCATTGGGACAATTTCCCAAGAGTCATGGTGGATTCTCCATCACTGGCAATTTACAAATCAAGCCTGGGTGTTTTTCTAACCCAGCTGCTCCAGGGATTGTTTTGGGGCAGGACTCTGGTCTGTGTTACACCCAGGAAGTCAGATTAAACCATTACAACGATCCCTTCTGGCCTTGGAATCTATGACCCTCAATCCAAGAGCTGACACGTTCTCAAGTAGATCACGGGCCTGATTTAAACCCCATTGAACACAGTGGAAACCGCTGACTCTAACAACCACTGGATCATATAGCTGTGTCTAGCCTTTGTACTCAGAGACCCAGTCAGTTTTGCCCTCTCTAGAGGCTGTGCCTGTAAGAACATGTTTTCTGTGCGATGGAGCTTGTATTTCACTGCTGCTAACTTGGGTGTAACTGTATGGCCCAGGATCCGACTCACCGGATGGACCAGACTAGATGTAACCAGCCCACAGCATCCACCCTGTGAGTAGAGAGAAGGGCACGTCTGCTTAGAATAAACTTTGTCATGAAACTCCCTGCGCCTTGGGGATTATTGACCTGCGTGCATCACCCCCGGCTGTGCCAGAGGCTGCAGGCACCTGCCGGCCTGGGGCCCTTCCCGGCCATGGCAGCTGGCTTATCTTGCTGGCTGGGAGGATCCACAGGGTCCAGCGCACCAGACTGGGGTGTTAGGGGCTCAACCCCCACAACTCTGCAAGCCACTCGTGGTGGGGAGCAGGCGGGAGTCACTGCAGTGTCCTGCCCCGCGCACTCACAGAACCAGCCCTGCATCCCCAGGCAAGGACAGAGCACGGGCCCTGGGACCGGGAGAGGGACCAGGCTGGCAGAGGCTGGACTCTTATGAGGAGTGCTCTGGGGAAATACGTGCCCGACTTCCGAGTCCCTAGACCTCGCCTGCTCTGCCATGGGAGCGGCAGGCCGCCTGCTTTCGCTGCTGCTTCCGTAAGTGGCTGCCCCGAAAAGGCCAAGCTGCCCCAAGGAACAGCACTGCGCAGAGTCGTGGGGCCGGCAGCTTCGAGCAGCGCTCCTCCATGAGCCACCGCAGGTCTCCTGGGAGCGCAGCTGCAGGCTCGGGGGCAGCTCAGGGAGAGGAGCCAGTTCAACCAGGGTCTGATTCATTCCCCTTTGGCTCAAGTCTATGCACCGCCACAGCTGGGAATTGAACAGAGGTGGGGAAGGATCCGTGCAGGGCCCCAGCCTGCAGAGGGCACCTGGGCACAATCACTTGGGCCTCACACAGTGCAGGACTTTGCCACATAGTCTGACAGCCCCCGGCTGGGCGAACGTGGGCAGCTGTCACGAGGGGGCTCGCAGGAAAGGCTGACATGGGACGGGGGGCGATTCTTCCCCTTTGTCTCCAGCAGCAGAGGAACAGCAGTGTCACAGAGCTGGGCCTCAGCCAAACCCCGGCCCTTTCTGCACGGCTATACGCCCTGTGGAGGGGAGGTGGGAGGGGCCAGGCTAATGAGAGCAGGCAGGCCCATGGGGGTGGCGTGGGTGTAAGATGGGGCTTGTAATCAGGGACCTTGGCTGCAAGACCCACATTCCACCAGTCTTTCTTCTTGTGTCCTTAGCAAGACACACGAGGCTGGATTCCACTGGGGCAAGGCTGGGCTCAGCCCTTTGTTGAGGGGACAGAGCATGGGAAGTAGCGTCTAAGAAATCCCCTTAGCTGCAGACAGCTCAGCTGTGCCCTTCATTCTGGTGACCCTCAGTGCCCTGCCCGCCTCCAGCAATGGAAGAGGGCAAGGAGCCTGGGTGTATGACACAGAGAGCTGGGCCTTGTGCTTTACGGCAAGGGGACAGGTTCAGATCTGTCACACCGAGGTACGTCCCCTGGGCCCCATTCCTAGGGTGACCAGATGAGAGGAAGAAAATATCAGGACACTTGGGGGCGGGTCTCCTGGCAGAGCAAAAAAAAAAAAAGCCGAGTGTTGCCGGCGGAGCAAAATATCGGGACAAATTGCGTCCCGACCAAAGATCGGTCGGGACGCGGGACAAACACCTAAATATCGGGACGGTCCCGATTTTATCGGGACGTCTGGTCACCCTACCCATTCCCCACGTGTCAGCACTTACACTAGCGCAGGGGAGTATAACACACCCACAGTGGGAGCATTTCACACACCTCAGGCACCCCTGGAAACGTCGGCACAAGGCGACGGAGATTCGAGCAGCGCTGCGTGGGGACAGGGTTTGTCATTTCACAGGACAAGTCGGGATTTCGAATTTTTTTTGTCCCCGTCAGAAATGGAACGAAGCCAGAACGTTTTGCTGTGACGTGAAATTCCCCTCAATGTTCATTCTGAGGTCCATTGAAAAGTTTCATTTTGCTAAAATCAAAACGTTTCCTTCCGATTTTGACCTAGCGTATCTGTTCTGAAGCGGCTTTGCATGGTCATTTCTGAAACGCTGAAAATGATACAAACAGTTCCATTCCAAAAAGGGGCAAAAGGCTTTTTAAAAACATCTTGTTGCTAAACAAACCTTGCCTCGAAATGGGCCGGTTGCCACGAAACGTTTCGCTTGCAATAATTTGGTATTTTCCAGCGGAGAAACATCTTGTCAGAGTGTCTGTAAGAGCTACTCTAGATTTACTGTAACTGAGGTCAAAGTCTAGCCCAGATCGTTAATAATCCGGCAGCCCCACCCCGCACATGGTTTCAGTGCTATAAATCAGAGGTTGCATACCAACGCCCACAATCCAGGAAAAAATCGAGTCCTGCCCTCCCCACTGAAAGGGGAGCTGTGCCAAGACCCTGGGAGGAGCCCGGAGTGCTGTGAAGTGATAGGCCCGAGCAATCCTGATGAATTTCTTTTGCTATGTCACTGGGGGCAACCACACTTTGCTTAGCCCGGTACCTTGTTTTCCTTTCTCTGCCCCACCAGCCAAGACGCAGCCTTGTTGCCCCCAGAAGCAGCACTTGCCTGTGGTCTGTCCTTTTGAGAGCCATGGGACTGTGTGGAGGGGCATTAGCCTTGCTGCTGCCAATGCTAGTCCAGTTCCAGCTGGTGCAACTGGCCCCTCAAGGGCAGGGGCACAAAACCCACCCACTAATCTAAAGGGATAGCATTGGTTAAACAAACCTCCCTTGTCCCCTAGGGGATTAACAATACACCTGGTCATCTTCTTCCTATGACTGATGAGAGCAACAACTATCGTTTCACACTCAGAGGATAATTGTGTCAGGAGCAGCGGAGTGTATCACCCTGATGCCTCCTTCATATGCGTGAATCGGGCACTGAGTCGTTATATGTTCCAGGGTCTCTTCTGGGTGACCACAGTCACACACTGGAGAGTTCTGAATTTTCCCTTTGTGCAGCAAGTAACCGCATTTGCCATGGTTTGTGCGGATGCGGTTTAAGGTTGCCTGTAACCTTTGTGGAAGATCAAAGCCAGGGATCTTGTGTATCAGGTCTTTACAGGGTGTTTGTTTGTGACGTCATGTGAACTCCATTTGGCTTTCCAAGCTTCATCGGGCTGAAGTCACATTGTCAAAGATTAAGCACGTGGGTCCAGAAGGGCCTGCGCGACTTCAAGCGGTGCTGAGGGCCATCGCTGAGGTCCCGGTGAATGGGGAGACGTTCATTCTTCTTGATTTGCTGGACTTCCCGGAGGGTTGCGGCATCATGGCGAATGGGTGGGGGAGCGACGTGTGACAGCACGGGCAGCCAGGGTGCTGGGGTCGACTTGAGGGTTCCAGAGATTCACCGCATTGCTGTGTTCAGTTGGACATCAACAAGTCGAGTGTGGCTACTTCTGGTGCAAAGTACTCGGCTTTGGAGTACACAAGGGCCATCATTGTGGTCCGTAGCACTGATGCTGAAGCTCCCCAGCTTGTGCCTGCCAGTTTCTGGACCCGGTTGACCCTTGTCTTCATCTTAGCAGCTACCTTCTCCAGGTGGTCATGGAAGGTTCGTGTGCAACCCAGCTTCACTCCGAGACAAGTCGGAGTGGGGTCATGTGGTACAGCGTTGCCGCAGAAGGTCACTTTCAGGGTGCGCTTAGCGTTCCTGTTATCAAGATGGGATGCAGTGACTGCTGGTTTGTGGGGGGGTTGGCTTGAGCCTCCATTTCCGGAGATATTCCTCCCTGGTCCACCCCATTCAAGGTGGACTCGATGTCTTGAAGGTGGCTGCTTGCATTGCCAGGGCACGGACAACCGCATCTGCAAATTTACGTGACTTGGCTGGCAGCATGTGGTTCGTGTAGACATTGGAAGGCATTGGCGCGAGTACCAATGTGGCAGCCAGTTGTTGAGGAGCCAGGGTGAGCTGACTCTGTCGCCCAAATGGACACGTAGCCGCCTACTGCTCAGCATCGTCCATAGCAGGCAGTGTTTTGAGACAAGGGATGTGTGACGGGTTGGATCACAGAAACCCCCTTGGGAGCTGCCACCTAATGTACCAAGACTACTTCTATTCCTGTTTTCCCTGCCAGCTCAGTGGCTCCAGCACCCTGTCTTGCTGAGCCAGACACACCCGTCTGCTCCAACACAGACCCAGGGTCTGAATTACCTGCCCCAAAGCTGCAGGTTTACCTGAAAACAGCTCAAAGAAGTGTGCTTGTCTTTAGCACTCAGATGCCCAACTCCCAATGGTGTCTAAACCCAAATGAATCCGTTTTACCCTGTATAAAGCTTATACAGGGTAAACTCATAAATTGTTCGCCCTCTATAACACTGATAGAGAGATATGCACAGTTGTTTGCTTCCCCGGGTATTAATACATACTCTGAGTTAATTAATAAGTAAAAAGTGATTTTATTAAATACAGAAAGTAGGATTTAAGTGATTCCAAGTAGTAACAGACAGAACAAAGTAAGTCACCAAGCAAAATAAAATAAAATGCGCAAATCTATGTCTAATTAAACTAAATACAGATAATATCCTCACCAGTTCCAGAATGTTCCCTTTTACAGACTAATCTCCTTTTAGCCTGGGTCCAGCAATTACTCACACCCCCTGTAGTTACTGTCCTTTGTTTCAGTTTTCTTTAAGTATCCTGGGGGGGGGTGGAGAGGCTCCTTCTTTAGCCAGCTGAAGACAAAATGGGGGGGGTCTTCCACAGGTTTAAATAGACCGTCTCTTGTGGGTGGAGACCCCTTCCTCACCCTGTGTAGAATCCAGTCACAAAATGGAGATTCGGAATCACATGGGCAAGTTACATGCCCATGCATGACTCAGGACTTGCAGGCAGCAGCCATTACCCACATGCTGCCTGNTACTCACACCCCCTGTAGTTACTGTCCTTTGTTTCAGTTTTCTTTAAGTATCCTGGGGGGGGGGTGGAGAGGCTCCTTCTTTAGCCAGCTGAAGACAAAATGGGGGGGTCTTCCACAGGTTTAAATAGACCGTCTCTTGTGGGTGGAGACCCCTTCCTCACCCTGTGTAGAATCCAGTCACAAAATGGAGATTCGGAATCACATGGGCAAGTTACATGCCCATGCATGACTCAGGACTTGCAGGCAGCAGCCATTACCCACATGCTGCCTGGAACGTCCTCAGGTAGACTTCTTATGTGGATTGGAGTCTTCCAAGCTCTTTTGTCTGTTAAGTGCTTCCTGATTGAGCACCTAATTTGCACATTCCTTTCCCAAGAAGTGATCAAATGTTCTAACTAAGGCTACTTAGAAATCAAGCAATTATATAGCCAATGTTCATAACTTTGAACACACAAATGGTGCCTGCATACAACTAGGATGAACATAACCAGTAGATCATAACCTTTACATAGATATGTTACATGGCATATGTAGCAAAACCCTACTCCAGTTATATCATACATACATTTATGAGCCCCGCCCCCCCCATAAAGCCTTATGGGGTACACTGTCACAGGATGACCCTTGCAAGCTTCAGCATCAGGCCTTTAATCCAGACCCTGTCGTAGGCCAATGACAGGTCTACAAAGGCTGCACCGGTGTCTTGATTTTCTTCTGGAATTTGGCCTTGATGTGCATTCCAAGGGCCAAAACTTGGGCACAGCAACTGCATTTAGGCCACAATCCCTCTTGTTCTTCGGGGATCACTGACTCGACGAGAGGACTGATTCTCCGGAGGATGATACATTCCAGGAGTTTGTAGGTCATGCACAAGAGTGATATCGGCCTATATCTTCCCAGGTCATCAGTTGGCTTGCCCAGTTTGAGTATGGCCATTACTATCACCTCCCGCCAGGCTTTTGGGATGCATCCAGATTCCATGGTTTTGGTGTCATTTCGCCAGCCAATGGAGTCCCGTGGGGCCTAGTTGATGAAGGAATTTGAGTGGAATACCAACTCCACTGGCCTCCTTCCCTTGCTTGATTGCAGCTAAACTCTCCTTTATTTCACCTGTGCTGCTGGCGGTGGGGTCCCGTGGAGGGATTGAGGTCATTGCTTGGTGTAGCTAACAATGGATCTCTCCCTTGGTGTTTTTGTCGAGCAGTCCTTTTGTGCCCTCTGCTGGTTTGGAGACTGTGGAGTCGGGCCAGACTTCCGAGGTCCGATATCCCATCAGATTAGTGGCTCCGAGATGCCGTAGTGGGCCCAGGCACAGCGATTGGAGTGTGTGAAGTCCAGACCTTCAACACACTCAATCCGCCGCTGGCGTCTGGCTGAGTCTAGAGACTCTAGCAGGGCCTTCGCAGCCTGTGGGCTGCCCGACTGGTTGTTCTGCCGGAGCAGGTTCTGGGCCCCGGGGATGTGCTTCTTGGCAGTGATGGTAAGGAGGCCAACAAACCGGCGATAACATTCCAGTGTTGCCAGGATTCGGATCGCCGCTTTTTGCATGGCTTCCCTATAATAGTCCCAGCCGGCTTTGGCCAGGTTCT
The DNA here is from genome assembly GCA_003942145.1 of Platysternon megacephalum. Taxonomy (NCBI): domain Eukaryota; kingdom Metazoa; phylum Chordata; order Testudines; family Platysternidae; genus Platysternon; species Platysternon megacephalum. The sequence goes on from QXTE01000349.1 coordinate 903,741, forward strand.
GCCGCGGAATTCGTTTAGGCAGAATCACGGGGATTTCGATGTGCCGTGGGTGATGACAGGCCTGTGCTGGCTGTTGGGGAAGTCGGGAAGTATTTTGATCTTTGGGCATGATGGTTGTAGTCGCATTGCCAGCGAGCAGAGTGGAAAGTTGCTCGCAGTTTGGGATCGTCATTAGAACAACGGACTTCAAGAATCAAGGGCCAGATCCTTCCCTGTTGCAAATGGGCAGTTGTAAATGACTAGATTGGCACAATGGTGATTTACACCAGCTCCCTGCAGCCTCACCATGTTACACCAGCCGAAGATCTGGGCCCAAAAGTATTTTCAAGCCTTTCTGCTGTTTGTTCCTGTCTCCCATTTCCCTCCACTCAGCCAATGCTGGGAGCCTTCCCCCTTGCTGCCGGCCTGTGGCCGTGCTGGCTCTCCTGCGTTAATAGAGAGCATGCCGGCTCTGCCCCTTGTGTACTCACTTGTGTCATACGCTAGTGTTTCACACTTCCTCACACAGCACAGGTGTGAATGAAGGCCCAGGGTGCAAGGCCAGAGAACCGGACCCAGTGGCATTTGGCCTCCTCGGCTGCAAAGGATCAGTTCAGTGCCAGAAACTGCCCCTTATCATTGATATTTTAAGATATGGGCCATGAAGACATGGCTGCTCATAGTAAAATCCCATTTTTAATACACAAATTTAACCAACCGTTGGGTCTAAAAGTACCTGAAGGAACCCTTCATAACCACGCCCAGCTCGCCTCCCTCCAGGGCATGGGGAGGTTATTTTAGAAATAGGAGAATTTTCTAGCTGTTGAGAAAAGGATGGAAAATTGGTAGTCAACTATTTTTGCTTTGGGGAGGGAGGATACCTGGAGGGTTCTATTATGGGACTGGTCGCTGAGTCATTGTCTCTTCTAGGGGGAGTCACTGCTGCATTGTGACTCATTTTCCCATCTGTATAATGGGGAGGCTGATACCAGCTCAACGGCCAAAGGCTACTGCAGAGGAATTTACACCCCCCAGCACTTTACAAGCTGTGACTGGTTGATGCACATCTCGGTTCTCCCCAAACCCCCACCCCCTGGAGCTGGATCAAGGAGTGTCACAAAGAGGCGGAGCCAAAGAAAAAATCCCAGATCCAGACAGCCTGGGTTTTGGGGCACAGGCCCATTTCTAATCATAACCCCCATTATACAGATGGGAGAAACTAAGGCACAGAGAGGCTCAACATGAAATCCAACTTGCACAGCACTGTACCATCAGGGAAAATCCTTCCTGACCCCAGTCAGCCATGGGGGTTGGCCCTGCGGCATGAACATGGCGCCTCCTGGTGAGCAATGGTGATGCTGTTCAGGGACACTGGAATGGCAGCGCTTCCTGGTTTTCAGCTCACTAAGCGTCGTTCTTGTCTCCCCAGGCGAGCGACGATGGGGAGAGCATCGGGCACTGCCCCTTCTGCCAGCGCCTCTTCATGATTCTGCTGCTCAAGGGGATCCCCTTTACTCTGACCACAGTGGATATGAAGAGGTGAGGACGCAATGGGAACCATGGTCAGCACAGCCCCAGGGTTTTACCATCAAGTGCCCTGCCAGTCCCCCTACTCCCCCTTTCCTCTGGCAGTGCGTCTGCCTGGCTGACTCACACCCAGCGCCGGGGCTGCCAGCTCCCTGACTGTGCCAAACAGCCCCGGGATCAGGGTGGTGGCGCCGCACAGACCGCGAGACTGGAGAGCACAAATTCCCCCTTCCCCACCCCCGACGGCCCAGCCCCTGCCCCCCATTCACCCAGCCCTTAATAAAGAATTGCCGAGGGGGTGTGTGCAGCTGCGGGCGGGCAGGAGGGCTGGAGGCTCCTGTGCAATCATCCCCAGCGCGCTCACGGGGCATGTCTGGAAAGCCTGGGGGCCGCACTGTGGGGCTGGGAACGTGGCCCTGGCTGCTGTCTGGTGGGACAATGCTGCAACCCCCACCCTGCCGCCAGTGCCAAGGGGGGAGCATCTGTCTGTCAGAGCCCTGAGGGCACCCGCTTCCCACGGCAGAGCCCCGCGCAGTCGGCCGGTTGGAGCCGTCACTAAGCAGTCGCGGGCGCTCAGCCCTTGGGAGGCCGGGAGAGGCAGCTGGGTCTGTCTCCCATGGGGCAGCCTGAAGCCATTGTATCACTGCCCTCTGCAGCCAGGCGGGCCGGCAGCAGCTAGTCTGCACCCAGCAGGAGGGTGACCAGCACCTGCTGCCCTCTGCCCCAGCAAGCCCCCTGGCAATGCCCTGGGGTCACCGGGAGCCTCTGCCCTCCCTCTGCAGGGCCCTGGATGTGCTGAAGGATTTTGCCCCCGGAGCCCAGCTGCCTGTGTTGCTGTATAACGGGGAGCCCAAAACCGACACCAACAAGATCGAGGAGTTCCTGGAGGAGACCCTGGGCCCCCCAAAGTGAGTGGGGTCAGCCCCTCCCCCGAGAGCTGGGCGTCCCATGTGCGCACAGCAAGAGATCAGCCCCACAGGGGAGTCCGGGCCGGGGCACCAACCCAGAGGGGGGGAAAGAGGGGAGAGGAGTCCCTGCGGCCAGGTGGGCTGGGGAATCGGGGCCAGGCAGGGTGTGAGGGTCAAGGGGGCACAGGTGGGACCAGCGGGGGAGGATGAGGGGAAACCATGGATGGGGGAGGAGAATGGGGTGAGAGAGGAGACCGAGCAGGCCAGAGAGGAGGGGAGAAGGGACGGTTCTCAGGGCATTGCAGTGATCTCCGGTGCCCAGGGCAGAGGGGCACAGGCTGAGCCCCCAGCCCCTCTCACTCCCTCTCTTTGCCTCCTGCAGCTTCCCCAGTCTGGTTCCCCGGTACAAGGAGTCCAGCACGGCCGGGAACGACATTTTCCACAAGTTCTCTGTGTTCATCAAGAACTCGCTGCTGGCCCAGGACGAGGGTGAGGGAGTTGGCTCACCAAGGGACGGGCGGGGGGTGTCCACATGCAGCCACATGGGGGTAACACCGCTGCCACCACCAGAACCTGGACCCCCACGGCACTGCATGTACTGGCTGCTGCGCCCCTTGCTGTGTTCCTGGAATCCAGTGGGATCCCGTGAGCACATGGGACAGGACGGGGCGAGGGGCCATATTCACCCAGCAGCCTCCCCGACCCCCTTGCAGCTGAGCGAGGCCACGGCCTGGCTCTCCCGTCCAGCCCCTCCTCTGCTGCTGGCCCTTGTCATGGCACGGACTGGGGGGGTGAAGGGCTGGCTCCAGAGGGGCTCCCCCTTCCCCCACCAACACGGGTCGAGTCTGCCCTGGAGGAGCTCCCCCAAGAGGCCGGAGGGGGTTCACGCCCTGGCGCATGCAGCCGTCTGCTGCTCTGCCCAGCCCCTGATAGAAACCCAGGGGTGGGGATAGCCGGGGGCCCTCACTGCCCTGGTGTGTGTGTGTGTGGGGCGGGGGTTACCCCCATTCTGGGGGTGACTAGTGAGGCTGGCAGGCCGGCTCCACCCCGCAGGAAATGCCACCTCCCCCAGCGTGCAAATGCCCCAAGAGCCCCCCGGCTCCTCTCTGCACGGGGTGAGGGGTGCCAGCAGTGCCCCCCGCCCCTCCCCGAGCAGGTGCCAGCTGCGCAGTGACTCTCTGCCCCCCACCCCCAGTGCTACAGAAGAACCTGCTGAAGGCTCTCCTGAAGCTGGACCGGTACCTGAGCACCCCCCTGGAGTATGAGCTTGTCCGGGACCCCAGCCTCACCGTCTCCCACAGGAGGTTCCTGGACGGCGACCAGCTGACACTGGCCGACTGCAGCCTGCTGCCCAAACTGAACATTGTCCATGTGAGTACGGGTGCCCCGGGGGCGGGACCCCCACAGCCACCGCCAGCCCCCCGACCAGCCCCAAGCCATATGGCATCCCCCAGCCACCACCCCTACCCGGGTGGGACCCCCTCAGCCACCCCCCCTACCCACGTGGGACCCCCACAGCCACCACCAGCCCCCCGCCACCATCCCCAATCCATATGCCCCCCCCAGCCACTGACAGCCCCCCCACCAATCCCCACCCATACAGCCCCCACCCAGCAACTGACAGCCCCACCACCATCCCCCACCCATATGTCCCCCCCCCCGCACCTACCACCAGCCCCCCCCCATCATCCTCCACCTTTATGGCCTCCCCAGTCACCACCTACCAACTCCCTGCCCACTCTTCCCCTTCCCTGCCACCATCTAGAACATCCCCTATGACGGCCCACCGCCCTCCGTTCTGCCCCCTGCCCTGCGCACCAGGCCCCACCTTGCCCGAATGAGTTTCTCTGACACGGGAGCAGATCAAGACCAGACCCCAGGAGCCAGGCAGGCTCTGGCACAGCGTGCTTTATTCAAGCCTGCGAGGAGTTGCTATGGGGAAGGTGGGTTAGCCATGGGGCCATGGGGGCTTCCCAGGGCCAGGTGGGTTGGGTGAGGGGTAGTTCCGGGCTGAGCTGGTTAGCTGGGGGGATGGGCAAGGTGGGTTAGCTATGGGGCCAGCCCAGAGCTGGGCGGGTTAGTCAAGGAAGCGGGGCAGCCCAGAGCTGGGCAGGTTAGCCGTGGGGGNAGGGGTAGTTCCGGGCTGAGCTGGTTAGCTGGGGGGATGGGCAAGGTGGGTTAGCTATGGGGCCAGCCCGGAGCTGGGCGGGTTAGTCAAGGAAGCAGGGCAGCCCAGAGCTGGGCGGGTTAGCCGTGGAGGCAGGCAGGGTGCCAATGGGGCACAGGGGTGGGGACTGTCCCGGGCCAGGCCGGTTAGCCGTGGGGGCAGGCAGGGTGGGTCAGCCACTGGGGCACAGGAGTGGGGGCTGTCGCGGGCCAGGCCGGGTAGGCGTGGGGGCAGGCAGGGGGGGGCAGCCAACGGGGCACAGGAGTGGGGACTACCCCGGGCCGGGCCGGTTAGCCTTGGGGGCAGGCGGGGTGGGTTAGCCAAGGGGGGCCGGGGGGGGGGGGGGGCGGGGTGGGGGTGGGGGGGGTCGGTGAGCCAATGGGGCACACGAGTGGGGGCTATCCGGGGCCAGGCCGGTTAGCCGTAGGGGCAGGCAGGGTGCCACTGGGGCACAGGGGAGCGGACTGGCCCGGGCCAGGCAGGGGAGGCGCGGCGGGGGGGGGAAGGGGGGGGGGCGGGCTCGGGGGCGGGGGGGGTGGGGGGGCGGGGGGGGCCGGGGGGGGGGGGGGGTCGGGGAGGGGGGGGCAGGGGGGGGGACGGTGCCGGGCCAGGCCGGGTAGCGGTGGGGGGAGGCAGGGTGGGTCAGCAAATGGGGCACAGGAGAGGGGGCTGTCCCGGGCTAGGCCGGTTAGCCGTAGGGGCAGGCAGGGGGGGTCGGCCAAGGGGGCACAGGGGGGGGGGCTGTGCCGGGCCCGGCGGGCTAGCCGGGGAGCCAGGCAGGGTGGGTCAGCCGATGGGGCACGGGGGGGGGGACGCCCCGGGGCCGGGCGGGTTAGCGGGGGGGGCAGGGCGGAGCCGGGCGGGGTAGTCAAGGAAGCGGGGCAGCCCAGAGCTGGGGGGGTTAGGCAAGGAAGCGGGGCGGGCCAGGGCTGGGCGGGTTGGCCAAGGGGGGGGGGCAGCCCAGGGCTGGGCGGGTTGGCCAAGGGGGGGGGGCAGCCCAGGGCTGGGCGGGTTGGCGGTGGGGGCAGGCGGGGTGGGCCAGCCAAGGGGGCACGGGGGTGGGGCCTGCCCCGGGCCAGGCAGGGGAGGCGCGGCGGGGGGGGGAAGGGGGGGGGGCGGCCATGGGGGCACGGGAGTGGGGGCTGTCCCGTGCCAGGCCGGTTAGCCATGGCGGCAGGCAGGGTGGGGGAGCGCAGGGAGGGCACAGAGCCAACCCAGAGCGGGGCAGGCCGGTGGGGGGCGGGGGGGGCCGGGGGGGGGGGAGGGGGGGGGGGGGGGCCAAGGGGGCACGGGGGGGGGGAAGGTGCGGGGCCGGGCAGGGTGGGTCGGCGGATGGGGCACAGGAGGGGGGACTATCCCGGGCCAGGCCGGTGAGCCGCGGGGGCAGGCAGGGTGGGTTAGCCCAGGGAGGGCACAGAGCCAACCCAGAGCTGGGCAGGTTGGCTGAGGGAGGTGTGGGGCAGGTGAGGGGGTGCAGGGCCAGCCTGGGACAGGAGGAGGATTTGTCCATTGGGACACACTCTCCATTCACCCCACCTCTGTCCCCAGATCGTGTGCAAACACTACCGGCAGCTGGGGATCCCCCAGGAGCTGCGTGGGGTCTGGCGCTACCTGGACAGCGCCGGGGAGGCCAAGGAGTTCAAATACAGCTGCCCCAACAGCGAGGAGATCGTGCAGGCCTATCGCACCGTGGTCAAGCCACTCAAGTAGGCAGAGCCCGACGCTGCCTCCACTCAGCCTGGCGCTGCCCTGCGCCCACTGCTCACAGTGCCAGTGCTGGAGAGGGGCCTGGTGCTGCCCTGCGCCCACTGCGGACAGTGCCACTGTTGGAGAGGGGCCTGGTGCTGCCCTGCGCCCACGGCGGAGAGTGCCGGTGCTGGAGCGGGGGCTGGCGCTGCCCTGCCCGGCCTGGTCCCTCTTCAAGTGCTGGCGTGGGGGCTGGGGCAGCCCTGCCTCCACGGCAGACAGTGCCAGTGCTGGAGCGCGGCCTGGCGCTGCCCGGTCTCCCCTGCTGACCGCGCCGGTGCTGGAGCGGGGGCTGGCGCTGCCCTGCGTCCACTGCTGACGGTGCGAGCGCGGGAGAGGGGGCTGGGGCTGCCCTGCGGCCACTGCTGACAGTGTCAGTGCTTGAGAGGGGCCTGGCGCTCCCCTGCCCCCCCTGCTCGCAGTGCCAGTGCTGGATCGGGGCCACCGGCTGCCCTGCGCCCGCTGGTGACAGTGCCAGTGCCGGAGAGGGGCCTGGGCCTGCCCTGCGCCCACTTCTGACAGTGCCAGTGCTGGCGGGGAGCCTGGCGCTGCCCCGCGCCCGATGCGCAGAGTGCCGGCGCGGCAGAGGGCCCTGGGGCTGCCCTGCGTCCCCTGCTGACAGTGCCAGCGCTGGAGCGGGGCCTGGGGCTGGCCTGCGCCCACTGCTTGCAGTGCCAGTGCTGGACTGGGGCCCGGGGCTGCCCTGCCCCCACTGCTGACAGCGCCAGCGCTGCAGCGGGGCCTGGGGCTGGCCTGCGCCCACTGCTGACAGTTCCAGTGCTGGCGAGGGGCCTGGCGCAGCCCTGCGCCCACGGCTGACAGTGCCGGTGCTGGAGCGGGGGCTGGCGCTGCCCTGCGCCCACCGCTCACACTGCCAGTGCTGGAGACGGGCCTGGCGCTGCCCGGTCTCCCCTGCTGACCGCGCCGGTGCTGGAGCGGGGGCTGGCGCTGCCCTGCGTCCACTGCTGACCGTGCCCGCGCTGGCGAGGGGCCTGGCGCTCCCCTGCCCCCCCTGCTCCCAGTGCCAGTGCCGGAGGGGCGCCTGGGGCTGCCCTGCGTCCACTGCTGACAGTGTCAGTGCTTGAGAGGGGCCTGGGGATGCCCTGCCCCCACTGCGCACCGTGCCAGTGCGGGAGCGGGGCCTGGGGCTGGCCTGCGCCCACTGCTTACAGTGCCAGTGCTGTAGAGGGGCCTGGCGCTTCCCTGCGCCCACTGCGCACAGTGCCAGTGCTCGAGAGGGGCCTGGGGCTGCCCTGCCCGGCCTAGTCCTTCTTCATCTCTCTGCCTTGCTGCCCATGAACATCAGACCAGGGTTGAGGGAACCGGAGCCACTGCCCCTCTCACCTCCCCTGGGCTCAGCAGCCTCAGGGCTAGGCCAGCCTGGACTCCTGTGGGGCAGAGGAAGCCACGTCCCCTTCGCCAGTCAGGACTCTGCAGCAGAACACAGGACAGGACGGGACCTCCTGGCTCCTCAAACCCAGTCGCCATCCCCTTCCTGTACTTATTGGGGGGAGCTCGTCCAGCACCTCTTCATCCCCTCCCCCCACGCGACCCTCGTCGCTCCCCTGCTGCCAGAGCCTCCTCCTGGCAACCCAGCTAACGCTCTCCTTTCAGCTCCTGCTCCCCCGTCTGCAGAGAGGGCAGCCTCGGGCTCTGCCCCTGGCCTGGGGTAAGGGCAGAGGGGCTCCGAGTACCAGCAGGGGGCCCTGTCACAGCTAGGGGCCAGCCCTGTCTATACCAGAGCACGGCCCCAGGGGAGGAGGGGACAGGAATTGTAAAGCAGGAGTGGGGCAGACAGTGTAAATTGGGAAGGAGCCTTCCAACGACCCGGAGCTCAGTCGGGGGCAGGGCAGCTGGGCCCAGCCTGTGGAGAGGGCCGGGCCGGTGAGCCCGGGAGAGGTGAGGGGCAGAGAAGAGCTGTGGGGGGCCGAGAAAGTTGCATAACCCTCCCCTGCTGGGCTCAGCCATGCTCTCTCCACTGGGGCTGCTGGCTGGGCTATGTCAGCACGAGCAGTTAGTGTCCAGCACTGGCTCAGGTCTGCCCAGCTTAGAAACAGGCCAGGCTGAGGCAGCTCCCCAGAAGCCACCAGAGGAGACGGGGGCCGGAGCAGACGCTCATGTGGGGCGGGGGGCTGGGCTGGTGCAGCCATTGCAGAGAGCCCGTGTGGCCTCACCACAGCTTTTGAAGATCAGCGCAGGGCGCAGGAATGCTGCACAGTGCCCGGGAAGCCCTGCGTGGCTCAGTCGGGCTGCCAGAGCGGGACTACGGCCTGGCGACTCCTGGCTACCAGCAGGCGATCGCCTTTGGCGGTTGCTCAGCCCAGTAGCGCGAATGAGTTCAACCGGGAATGAGTCTGTCCCCTCCACATTCGAGGGGGGAAGGAGGGGGGGGGGAGGAGAGACCTGTATTATGTCAGAGCATTTAAAAATCAATAAATAGGAAAGCAAACAGGTGGTGATGTCATGAATGAACAGCCTGCTACAGAGATGGGGCAGGGCTCGAGGGCAGATTCTCACCCCCACCCACCCCAGCTCCACAAGGCACTAGATCAGGGGTAGGCAACCTATGGCACGTGTGCCGAAGGCGGCACGTGAGCTGATTTTCAGCGGCACTCACACTGCCCGGGTCCTGGCCACCAGTCCGGGGGGCTCTGCATTTTAATTTAATTTTCAATGAAGCTTCTTAAACATTTTAAAAACCTTATTTACTTTACATACAACAATAGTTTAGTTCTATATTATAGACTTATAGAAAGAGACCTTCTAAAAACGTTAAAATGTATTACCGGCACACGAAACCTTAAATTAGAGTGAATAAATCAAGACTCGGCACATCACTTCTGAAAGGTTGCCGACCCCTGCACTAGATACATCTCCGCCTCCCCAACAGCCCTGCAGAGACTTCAGACCCTGACCCTTGACAGCGCCTCCCTACAGCCCAGCCCGTCACTGGGCCGCAAACGTCCCCTGCACGTGGAGTGGGATCTTTGCAGGAGAGACAATCCGAGCAGGCTGGAGTCATGGGTTTATTTAGAATAAGTTACAGACACACAGCGTGGAGTTAAAACATCGGTGGAAAAGTCATTAAAAAAGTAATTCATGACAAGCCCCTTGCGTGGAGCGAGGGCGACGGCCTGCCAGCAGCGGGGGACTGAAGGGAGCAGCTGGGAAGCACGGGCTCGACCCCCTGGTGTGCGTTTTGAGAAGGGCAGCGACTCTGCACGGCTCGTGGTTGTAGTGGAGGGTTCCTGGCCCTCAGATTGCAAGTGCCCCGTCCACTCCCCACGATGTGGTTGAGCACAGGGCCGGGCAAGGCTCTCAGCATATTCACACGGTGCATGGCAGGAGGCTGGAAGTTCATAGGTAGGGCGGTAAACTAGTCTGAACAGCTCATTAAAAAGCTTCATTAAGGGGCCGCACAGCAGAGGGGTCCAGGCTGGGTCAGGAGTCTTCAAAATCCACCCCGGTCGGTGCCTTCTTACTGGAAGAGAACTAGGGTTGCCAACTTTCTAAAAACCAGAAAAACCTCCCCCCACATCCTGCCTCTTCCCCGAGGTCCCACTCCTTGCCCCGCCTCTTCCCCTGAAACCCCACCTCTTCCCCTGAGGCCCTGCCCCCCCCATTCACTCCTCCCCCCCTTAGCTCAATCTTCTCCACCTTCCTCCTCCACCAGCTGGGCTCCCTCTGCTCTGGGGCTGGGATGGGAGCTGCAGCCTGATGTGGAGCCTGCCGCCTGCCTGCCCATGATGCAGGTAGGAAGGAGGTGGCCATGGCTGAGCAGGAGCTAGTGCAGGTTGATGTCCCAGCGCCTCCCTCCCCCTCCCGTCCGTGGTGACCGGACACCTGGCCACACTAAAGAGAACAGAGAAAGGGGTTGAGTCGCTGGCTGCAGCACTTGGACAAGCAAACTCAGAGGGCCATATTGGCAGCTCTGTAGCTGCTAGCCATCGTACAAACCCCTCCTGGTCGAGGCTACCAGGCAATGGCACAGCACGGGTCTGGCCAGGCTGGCTCCAAGTGGCCATTGCAGGTCACTGGGCTGCAGGCAGTGCCCCGGGGCTGGGGCTCAGAGGCTGGGAGAGGAGCAGACCCTGGGGGAATTACCTTTTGAATCCCGGGTTAATGAGCGACTCTCCTGGGACTCGTCTCTTGGCTGTCACGGCTGAGCCGCCTCCCCTGTTCTTCCTGGGACTCAGGTCTGCTCAGAAAGGATGAGAGCCGCTGGTCAAAGTGCTGCTGAGGCCAGGCCAGGGTGAAACCTCGTGTGGTGACATTAGGCTGCATTTACTCAGCCTGGGAGCCACAGAGAACCACAGGGTCTGTCTGTGGCCAGTGGCCTCTATAAAGCCATTACCAGCAAGCCACCAGGGACACGCCAAGCCTGTGTTTTTGGGCAGGAGGGTCCCAATTCCATCCTCGCTGCTGTTGCCGCGTGCCAGGTTGCCCCGCTGAACGGCAGAGGTGCTCCTGGTTGTCACCAGGTTTATGGTGGTGTCTAGAGAGGGACGTGCTCCTAGTGAGCTTTGCTGGAGTGACACTGGCTTGAGAGCAGAGTCGTTTCAGTGCCTGGCAACGTTCCCACCGTGAATCCAGGTGGAGGGGCATTAGAGCAATGTTGGCCAGCGTGCGGTATTGGCAGGGGATCTCAGACACAGCACATGCCCCACGGCTGAGTTAGTGTCGCCGTCGGAAGCCAACGTCTCGATTCCCTGACTTTCAGGGACTATGCGTGAACCCCAACGTTGCATTAACATTGGGGGGGAGGGCATTTAATGGGGAGTGGTGGTGTCCAATTCATGGTGCACCGGGGAGTTCTGGAGAGTGAATGTATCCAACAGCAAGAAACTTTATGTGGAGCAAACTGCAAGCAGGGCAGCAAAATCCTGACAACCATCCCATCCCTACCTGGAATCAGCAGCCTTTGGCTCTGTAGCAGGTTCTTCTCTGGACTGCATGAAGCAGCAGCAGCATCCTCTGCAGCTAGGAGGAGACAGACGACATCTGGTCAAGGTTTGCCCCAGGTGCAGCGTAGACGGCCCCATGCTCCCAGATCAGCTGCTGCGTGCAGTGGTCAGCACCAGCCGGGAGGAGGTGCAGAGCAAATGGGAGAAGGGCGACGTGCACGTGGGCTTAGAGCAGGGGTCCCCAACGCGGTGCCCGCGGGTGCCATTGCGCCCGCCGGGGGGTGTAAGTGCGCCCGCGTAGCGCTCCGTTGTTTTTTTTTTCTCCGCCGGCAGCGCTGGGGTGGTTTGTTTTTTTGCTCCACCGGCAGCGCTTGGCACCGCAGCGCTCGGGGTTTTTTTTTTCTTTTTTGGCGCCCGCCAGACAAAAAAGGTTGGGGACCACTGGCTTAGAGTGATGCTTGCACAGCTGGACTTGAAAATACCGTGCTCCCCCCGAGCTGCGTTCTCCTCCTAGTGCCTCCTCCATAACCCTGCCCTGCCCCCCGCAATGGGTCACCATCAAACTCCCAGGGCACGGTGCCAAAAAGGTCCCTGTTTGCACTCTGTCATCTCCAGCTGGGTTGTTATATTTACACTCTCCTCGCATCCACCTGCCCGAACAGCCAGCAAACAACCACAGGCCTTTACTCTTCTGTGGCCAGCTGAGGTCCTGGCAGGCTCCAGCCATAAACCAATCCAACTATGGCTTCTCACCAGCCCTTCACACTCCCAACTTCTGCACCCCTCTCAGAGCAACAGCCCTGAGGGCTGGGCCCCCTTCCATGACTGTGTGTGGGAGAGGCAAGTTACCCCAGACTCAGAGGAGGGCAGCACCCCCAGCACACACACCCCCTCCGAGGCTGACTCTGCACCCCAGCGTGCTGTCCACACACAGGCTGGCCCAGTCGCAGCTTAGTTTTCCAAGTGCAGGTAAAACATTTCCCTCCATTATAGGTGGCCAAGGTGCAGCCATCTCCAAGCACCAGCTTCCCACACCCCCCGAGGGCCATAATGAGGAACCTGCCCTTGCCCAGCCCTGAATTAAAGCGGTGGGCAGCAGATAGTAAGATAATGGCAGCTGAAATCAATGGTCCCCTCCCCCGACTCCAAAAAACGCGCACACACGCACACGGTACCTTCAAGACGTTTCTCCAGGCTGCTGACACACCCCACTAAGCCAAACATCAGCGCCTGCAACTGTTTCCTAGCTTCAGAGCATGGGAGCTTGAATAGGTCAAAAGTCAAGCTCCAGGTACCTTCCTTCAGCTGCAGGGTGGCTTTGCTGTCATGCACTGTCAAGGCAGCTGCTCTGTGCTCAAAAGCTTCTCTGTGCAAGGAAGAGATTGGAGTGAGACAAGGGTTTCCAGACCCTCCGGAACGAGCCCTGATTATTCATTCCCAGGTGGAAGATCTCACCTGAACTTTCTGCTGTAATCTTCAGAAGGACACATCCCACTCTGGGACTTCTGAAAGAGAGAGACCCCCAGAAGGCGGCTTAGCCGCCAGCGACAGACACAAGGGGCCTGACCCCGCTCTGCCACGTGCAGCCCCTTACACCACGAGCGCGGGTGCAAAGCACACTCTGATTTTACAACCACTCTGTACCGGTGGAAGCAGCCATACAAGGTGCAGGCCAAAGGCAAATCAGGCCCTAGAGTTATGGACTGGCATTGAGCTATTTCACAACGACTCCATCACACCGGCCTCTTCATTGCAGAGAGGATGATTCCTTCCTCCCACCGAAAGAGATTGTTAGTGACCAAATGACTGCTGGATGACCTCGCAGAGAGCAAGTACCCCCTGGGGTACATGGAGCGCATCGTTACAGCCACCCACACTGCTACAAATGCGGGCCTTGTTTCTAAGCTGAATTTGTCTGGTTTTAACTTCCCAACGCTGGTTTTTGTAGTGCCTTCTCCGCTAGACTGAAGGGCACTCCCCCATTAAGGTACTTATACATAGGTTTGGAAAGATTTAATATTTAATATTTATGGATATCAGTAAACACTGATTTCTGCGCATACACACATAAACAGATGACAAATATTTCCACTGATAATAATCAAAACTTAGAGATAGGCAAAGTAAGAAAAATACCACCTGAGAACTTATTAGAGGTTGATTGAAGGATATTTACTTTGTATATTTTGACACGTGATACTGACAATGTGTGTTTTAATTGTTATAAAGCTTTAACTGTTTTAATCTCAACATCAACTGTCATTTAATTATTGTTTGACACACCCCCTAATTTCCCACAACTGTGAAAATTTAAATACATGAAAAATATTAAAAGATTCTTAAAAATAAACATTGATATTATCCATCAAAATTATCAAAAATAAAAATTGAATTCTGCCAAGCCTACTTTTACAGCCACAATAAATATCAATTATTGTTCCTAAAAGCTTGGATAATAACCCTTTAAAGTTATAATTAGAGACTTTGGTTTTCTTATGATTATTTTTTCCTGATTTTCTCTGCTTATTTTCAGGCCAAGTGTGATGTTTTTAAAGGAGCCAAACTGTTGCTTTTTAATCCATGTTTTTAAAACATTGCTCTCCTTAAATTATAAGGAATGTATAAAGTTTAACATCCCCCTGGGCCCCGCCACATTTGCAGGTCCCCTTTAAGTTGACTTGATGTGTGTGGTACCCATTGTGACTAGCAGCTCAGGCACCCAAGGTTGGAATCTGCACAATTGTTACCTACGTGTCCTTCCAGCTTCTCCAGGGTGAAATCAGTACTCCACACCTCAGATGCATTGGTTACACTGGGGAAACAAGACGTGATGAATTAAAGGGACATTATCAACGTGACATCTAGCCTATTAAAAAAAAAAAAAGGTTGAAATAGTTTGGGGCCCTGTGCCAGCTGCTCAGCACCCCATGCCAGCTGCTCAGCACCCCATGCCAGCTGCTCAGCACCCCATGCCAGCTGTGGTTTTTACAATCACATTGTCCTGTGTTCAAGAATTGTTTTACTCTCTCCTTTTACTCTGGGGAAGACCGGCCCAAACAGGGGAAAGTGACTTAACTGCTGGGAACTGATTATACCAGGGAACCAGTGGCCTGTAGGACACACAGAACGAAGCTATTTCTCCAATCTCTTTCAGATATAGCCATGGGTGGGAGTTGTAACAAGAGTGTGTCAAACATTCAGACAGAAATGCAATTTTTAGTTGGCATGCCTTTAATACAAAAAGCAGAACCGTTCAAATCAAGAGAGCTGTACTCTCCTTCCTCGGCGGTCCCTTTCTAACCCCGGGGCAGTGCAAAGGGGCCCTCCATGAAGCCCAAATGCCATTTAGGTCCCCTTTAATGACCCCCTTTGTGCTGCTAGGTGGAGGGGAAACGGAGATCCAGGCCCTGACATTCGTTTTTAAAAGGGGCGCACGGATTTAGAAACCGAGTTCACACAGATCTGGCGTTTCCGAGATTCCCACCTCGGGGGTTGGATTTAAACTCTTCGCTTGCGCGGGCTGCCGCGGGTGCAATGAGCTAATGCAGGAGAGACTGACCGGGCGGACTCGCATCTCCACTGTCCCAGGGGAGCCCCCCAAGGAGAACGGGCAGGAAACAGCGGAGAACCGACCGGCTCTGGCCACCCGAGGCGCTAGCGCGGGGAAGCCGGCGGCGCGCCTGGAACTGGGGCTTTGCAGCAGCCCAGACCCGCCCGGCCCGCAGAACCCAGCGGGGAATCGAGCTCCGGCCACGCGCGGGAGCGCTGCCCCCGGGGACCCGCCCGCCCCACCTGCTGCGTCCGAGGGGCAGTAGCCAGAGGGGCCCGCGGCCCCGGGGAGCAGGACCCCCCCCCCGGAGGCGGAAGAGCTGCCGCTGCTGAGCCCGGGGGGGGCGGGCGGACCGCACCGGGGGGGGGGATTTCCCCAGGCGCTGGGGGCTCACAGCGCCCCCCCCCCCGCAGAGCCGGGAGGCGATCGCAGGGGGCCGAGCCCCCCCTNCTGGAGGCCCCGTGGCGATCTGGGGCATTTAGGGCCCCGAGTTTGCCAAGTACCCACCAGCACCTCCGCTGACTTCAGACGAGATGCGGCGTTAAGCGCCTGCAGGACTGTTTGCAGGGCCAGGGCGCAGAGAGCGGCAGGCAGAGCCAGGCAGCAGGGAGGGGAAAGGGTTTAGGTGTTGTACCTTCTCCCCTGTCTGATCCCTCTCCGGAGTGACTGTCTGGGACCAGGGCCTGCAGAGCAAACCGGGGGAGGCTTCACAGCTTGAACCAAAGAGCCGGGTGCTGGAGCTGGCCAGCCTCATGCTGGGGGGACACCACACACTTTGATCAGGGGGTTACATTATTAGTAACACAAGGAAAGACACTTGTTGTTCAGTTACAGAGGGCTCCTGTCCTGATTCTCTCCTGCCTGCTCTGTGTGAAGCTATTTCCACCAGGTCAAAGAGAAACACAACACCAGTCACCTGTTACATGCTCCGTGCACATGCCAACCCAAGGTGCAGGGCCTCCATTTCATCTTTGCCTAAATGAACAAATACACATGGAGATTTTATCTCTTCCCTGCTGGTGCGGAGAATGGTCACACAATCCCATTCAGCCCTCCCCCCCAGGCTGCAGAAACAAAATAAACCAGGATCACTAGTTCTGAATGAGAGATTCTCATTCAAAAGATAAGCGGCCTGCTGTTCTCTGCCTTCTCCCTTCTCACCAGCAAGCACTAAATCACCTGCACAGGGCAACAGACGCATCTGACAACAGGCACATGGGAGAAAATCATTTACACCCTGACCCTGCATGGGATGTGTGGCTCCAACTGCAGGATTGGGTTTGTTCGCTGTCTCTTTGTCAGTGATCGAAAATTCTTTCCTGCTTTCAATGGGAATGTTGACTTTTATAGCAGGAAATATTGGATTCCCCTCTATACATTATTTCCTTAATGTATATTTCCATCTGCCGGTGAGAATTGGTTTACAGTGTTTTTGTGCCTATTGTTATAGGGGTGTTCCCCTTTAAATATGGCATGACAACAAAGCAACTGACAACCACTGTAACTAACTGGAGTAGCTAAGGGCCTTCCCTCCCCAGACAGGGCTTCCCTTTGATTGGCGGCATGGGACATCAATCTTCTGTGATCTGAAAGGTCCCTCTGCCCCAGAATGCTGGCAGTCCATGAGATGTGTACACAGGCTGGCACTGGGGCATTGGCTGCAGGGAGCCAGGCTGAAAGGAGAAAGGAACAGGCAAGGCACTAGGAAAAACTTAACACGATGCAAACTCCTGGGTTTGCACGTTCTCTTTCCTGGCTGTGACTCTGTGACTGCTGCTTCCTGATCCACCTAATGCTCCCTTCATGGTATGTATATCTACATGCCCTAATGCAATCATCTAGCTACATTGGTAAACTGAGACCCAGGCAGCACTTTTGTGGGCCCCTGGCTGCAGCCAGGATGGGATAATGAAACTTCAATGAGCTGGAGAGAGATCTGGAAGAAATGCAGAAGAAAGGAGCTGGAAGTGACCACTGTCTAGGTCGTGTTTGCTCCCATGTCTTTTCCAAGGAGGAAGATCACTGGAGCTCCTGGTAGCAGTTCTGTCCTTTCAGCCACCTGCCTGGATAAAGCTTTGCAGCTGCCTGACTCGACATCTCTGGTGGCTCCCATAGATACTGGCTTCTTGGGAAGTTTGCTCCTGGTCTTGTTCCTGCTGAGGACGCTGCTGAAATGTGCAGCTCCTTCCCCCTGCTGCTTTCCCCAGACCCCCAGCAGGTGCTGCAGGCCATCCAAGGCCTAGTGGCTGATCTGCACAAGGACAAAGAAGGCATGCTGGAGGTTTTCTTGGGAGACGCTGAGTGCGAAGAGTATCTGGGGGCTCTTTGTAGACTCCTGGCTGCTCCTGAAGTGAGGTGAGTGAGTGTGGGACTATTCCCCATGTATGGCGCAGTGGGGATACCCATGTGCTTTTCTGTGACTCCCTTGCTCTCACACACCATCCACTTCTATGGCGGCTGCTTCTAACGAGAGATGGACCCAGACTGGACCCTCCTAGCCTAGCACAGCCAGATCCACCCTGCCTCATTCCATGTGGTCCACGAATAGATGCATTGACTGAGGCAGGGCAGTTTAGATGCCCTGACCGAGGGACTACCTGATGCAGGACACGGTGGTCTTCAGCTCTGTGGGGTTTAGATTAGATGACCCTTGCGGTCCCTTCTAACCCTATGGTTCTATGATTCTCTCCAGCATGTGATGGGAATTCATTGTTTTATCATTTTCCTTTAAAAAATAAAACAGGAACATTCCACCCACAAAAAGTCCGTAAAGGGATGTTAAAGTGGCAGAGTGAAGTGCTAAAACATCAGGAAATGCCGAAGATCAGTTTGTCCTGGTGACCTTAACTCTGCCCCTACTGTGTCTACATTCCAGTTCAGTCTTTAACCAGATGGACCTATACCATTTTCGACAGGCCTTTTGCCTCATTCAGCACATGAGCTTGCTTTAAATCCAGGGGACGTTAAAGATAATACAGTTGGGCTCTGTTTATTGGCCTGCTGGGGTTTGCTACATTTTCCAGCTCCTCTCTGCAACCACTAAGAGACTTTTTTCCCCCACATGACAGTTGCCAGTCTCACCTACTCACATGACTCCAAGAGCTGGGGCTTTAATAAGAAAACACTAACCCTCATTACTGGCAGCATGGGGTCCATAGTGAATAAGGCAGGGGACTGGCTCTCCATAGACATATGTAGTTACTGGAGTGTAAATCTAGAGCAGGGGTCGGCAACCTTTCAGAAGTGGTGTGCTGAGTCTTCATTTATTCACTCTAATTTAAGGTTTCATGTGCCAGTAATACATTTTAACGTTTTTAGAAGGTCTCTTTCTGTAAGTCTATAATATATAACTAAACTATTGTATGTAAAGTAAATAAGGTTTCAAAATGTTTAAGAAGCTTCATTTAAAATTAAATTAAAATGCAGAGCCCCCTGGACCGGTGGCCAGGACCCAGGTAGTGTGAGTGCCACTGAAAATCAGCTTGCATGCCACCTTCGGCACCCGTGCCATAGGTTGCCTACCCCTGCTCTAGAGTAAACCCACGTACCCGCCAGTGTGTGGAGAGCATGTTGGTACTTGCACTGGGTGGGACAGAGGATGTGGAGTGGAAGACACGGGGTGAGCGGTTAAACAGGACATTGAGCAGCTGCCCTGTTCTCTGAGCACAGTCAAGCCTACGCCTTGAGTACCCCAGCCAAAGCCCATAGGAATCAAGGGAAAGTTTCCCCCCGATCTCACTGAGCTTTGGCTCAGCCCCTAAATGAAGCCTAGGATCTGGGCCCCACGCTCCTGCGCTCTAATCCCCAGACCCTGTGTCCTACCGAGACTGGACAATGGGCACCTCCCGCTCTGGTGTTTGCTCTTGCAGGGTTGTGACCAACCCCCTTAACAGGCCCTGGGAAGATAAATGGCTCCCATTCGGAGGGCAGCGTACAGACATGCTCAGGCTGTTACACCCGGTGCACAGCTACAAAGGAAGGCAAACAGGCTCGGAGCTTGGCAGGCACTCCTCCAGGGTGTGACGCTGCCATTCAAATTGAGGGGATCAAACCCCAGCCAGTTGGTGGGGGCTGGGCCTCTCGGAGTGTTTCAGTCTCCTTGCAGTTGTGATGGCAAAGCCGCAAACAGCCGTCGAACCCTCGTCTCCCTTGAGCCCTGCTGCTCAGTTGTTTGGCGCAGCTGCTGCCCGTGCTGGCTGGCACCCTCAGCGCCTGGCACCCTCAGTGCCTGGCTCTGCACTAGCTGGATTCTCCCTGGGCTTTAGGGCTGCTTTGTTCTTCCCAGCTGGGCTGGAAACGCTCACAGCTCCCTCTCCTCACGGCTGATCACTGACGGTCAGGTAGTGGCATTCAACCTAGCGGCCATAACCTTACTGGAGCCTGCTGCCGGCCATTTCAGCAGAGGCCAGGCCAGCCGCAGGACAGGAAGAATGATGACTCCAGGCTGGAGGCATGGGAGCGCTGGGCACCACGCTGGCACCGAGGCTAATGACCTCTGACCTCAGTGCCTGCCCCTGCAGCAGCCTGTGTGGGAGCTGGAACGCAGTGGGGCCGTATCCATTGGGCGCTCGCAGTGCACCCAGGTACCGTGTGGGGCAGCACCCCAGCTACGGGCGTGCCCCATGTACAGTAGCGGCGCCAGCATTTCCGGCGCCCTAGGCAGCGGAAGGTCCCGCCCCTGAAATGCCGCCCCCAACAGCAGTGGCGGAAGGTCCCCCAAATTTCCACAGCCGGCCGGGGCGCCGGCGCCCCTCAAATGTTCGTGCCCTAGGCGACCGCCTAGGTCGCCTAATGGGTTGCGCCGGCCCTGCCCATGTACCAGGTGGCTTAGGCAGCAACGAAACAGCTACTTTCTAACCCATCGCCGGCTCCAGTGCAGCCCTGGCGTAAGCAGGGGCAGCTCCCCCTGAAGACAGTGTGGGTTACACCCGCTTACAACAGGGCTCAACTTGGCCCCATGTGGGTTTTATTCATGCAAAAATCAAACTGTTTTGAGGTTAAAATCCCCGTGCGATTCTGGGCATTATTCATCCCTGAGCAGCGTCCTCCCCATCCCTGTTCTGAGCGCACTGCTGGGGCGTAACGAACAAGGAGTCCAGCTCCTGTGTGTCTTTACAGTGGAAGGGGGCTGTTCTCCCAAACGGGCCATTCCATCACGCTGCACAACACCGGCCTGTCACTCACTCCTGGGCGCCATTGCTATGCCGACTTGACCTCCGGCATCGACGCAGCTAGGTCGACGGAGGCCCCCGTAGTGTAGACAAGCCCACGGACCCTGCCCGGGTGGGTGCCCAGAGGCGGCTGTGCCTGCAGAGCGGGGCACTCACCACACCGGGGCACTGCCCTACTGCAGGAGTGCACGGTAGGCACCTGGTAAGAATTTACACCAAACCTCCACGGATCCTGCCTCCCCAAGAAGGTGCCCCGCTCTCCCAGGAATGGGTCTCTCTCATGGTCTCCAGTGCTTAGTATTATTTATGCACAGTATTGGTATTGCGGTAGCACTAGGACCCCACTCGTGGATCAGGACCCCACGGCGCTAGGCGCTGTACACACATAGAACACAGACAGGCTCTGCCCCACAGAGTGGCCAATCTAAGTAAGCTGTCCCTGCCTCCCAAGGAGGGTCCAGAAATGATACCAGGTACTGAAACGTCACAGGTAGAAGAATGATTCATTGCTCTTCCTCCTTCCCTGCCCTGGGTCACTGCCTGTCTCCTTCCTCCAGCCTGGCTGTCCTATAGCTTATACAATCTGCAGACTCCTGGGCAGCTGCGGTGGGATGAGTATATGGTTCTAATGGGCTTCCTGTCCCCCTCCTGCCTTCCCTGCTAGGAGTCACTGCGTGAGGGTAACAAGCTTCCCAGGGCTCAGTCAGGTGCAGGGCCCCGGCACCTCTTTTCCTGGTGGCACGCCGCCCTGGCACCGCTGCTGCCAGTGGCATTTCGTAAGGCATGCAATTCTACGCTTGCATGCAAGGCGTCAGCTCGTCTGTACGGAGCATGCGAGGGCAGGCTGTGTGGAGGATGCCACTTGGGGCTAGGAATGGTATCGTTCTTGCTGGAGCCCTGGCACCTCTTTCCTGTAGTTTCGGGAACCCATCAGCCTGCTGCAGAAGGTGCAAAGTTCAGGAGCACGCCATGGTAACGGCTGTAACTCAGCGCGGGGGAGCCAGGCACTCAGCACCGAGCCACCCTCCAGGCTGGGTTTCCCTGCCCTACACCACAGCAACCAGCATCAACCAGTCGCTCAGCGCTTCCTGCCAGCACCCCGCTCCAGCCGAAGTGAATGGGAATTGCAGGTGCTCAGCACCACCCAGGGGACCCTGCAGGATCCGGCCCTAACTGCCCTTCTCTCTCCTCCGCCCTGCATTGCTCAGTTCACTCCAGTTCTCCCACACACACACTCCCTAGGAACCTGGTGCCGTGGTGTTGCTAGGGCTTCTGCCTCACCCCAAGGCCCAGCTGAGAAATGCACCCAAAATACCCCGGATTTACCAGTGCGGGGACGCTGGGAACTGTAGCTTGAGGGGGCTGCTGGGGCCTCACACCCCCAGTGCCGGCTGGCAGCGCAGGGCTGAGTTTGGTTGAATGCCGTGTAACACGCACACACGTTCCTAAAATATTAGGCCAATTTGCTTAAAAGCCTACAACCAGCTCAACTAAAACCCAAACCTGCAAACGTGAATCACTGCACTTGGGGCAGGCTGCATCTCGCAACGACAGGCCAGGTTGCCCCCAGCCCTTGCACGGTTGCACAAGGAGCCGTTGGTGCAAGGGTCTCATTGCCAACATGCTGCTCCCGGCTAGCAGCACCCCTGGCTCTCTGCCAGGCGGGTGGGACATGAAACAGCCCCAAGACCTGACTGGCTCTCTCCTGTACCAGGCTGTGCAGCAACGTCGCCTACATCCTGGGCACCGTCGCCGAGAAGGAGAGGGGGGCGGCACGCCTGGTGGCACTGGCAGGCTCGGGCTCCGAGCAGCTCCTGGATAGCCTGAGCGCCATGCTGACCTGGGACGACCCAGAGGCTGTGATGAATGCGGCAGGTACCCTGGGCTCCCTGGTAAGGAACACTCTTTCCCTAGGCCGTAGGCTGGCATGTGGCTGGCATCCCAGAGGGCTCCCAGGTTTAGTGTAGGTGGAATCCCTCCTTGGAGTGTCCTATTGCATGAGGCTCCAGCCCATTAGCAGTCCCATGCCAAGCCCATTCAGGGACTCAGCCCCTCCTTCCCAGAGCAGCTGGCCTGGCTAAGGCCTCACCTGTGCCAGCCTCTGCCAGCTGCCTCTGGGCCATGGGCTGCACCAGCCTGCAGGGCACAGGGCTGGCTTTTGCAATCCCACCACTGGCTCGTAGAGCAGCCTGAGCTCCAGGGTGCATTGAGCTTGTGGCCTCAGACAGAGCAGGGGCAGCACCTCAGCACGGGAGAGCCCTGAGGGGCAGTTATACAGCCTGGTGCACAGGATTCACTTCCCTCCTGCTTTCATAATACCCAGCTCTTACACTGCACTTCTCATCTGTAGATCGCAAAGTGCTTTACACAGGAGGTCAGGATCATTCTCCCCCATTGTACATGAGGGGAAACTGAGGCACAGATCAAGGAAGTGACTTGCCCAAGGTCACAGTTTGCATCAGAGTTGGGACTAGAACCCAGGTTGCGCAAGTCCTAGCCTAGAGCTGTATCCACCAGGCTATGACAGCTGCAGCAGGGAAGGGGAGGCTGTGCCCCAGATAACCTCTCCCCCTCCTGAGTGCACACACCCCGACCTTCCATTTGTTGCTATCGGGTATTCCCCCGATTTCCATCTTTTCCCCCATTTTCCCCCCAAGGCGGAAACAGGTCCCAGCCGGCAATGGCTGCTCCAAGTCCCGAAAGCTGACGAGATTATTGAGAAGCTCACGGCGCTGCTGGGCTCGGCTGATGAAGGCACGGCAAGCAACGCTGCCCTGGTGCTGGCCCGAATCGCCGGCTCCCAGGAGGGCTGCGTGAAACTGCTGGGCCACCCCTGCTCCCAGCACCTCCTGAGACAGCTGATCGCTTCCCTGAAGGTGGAGGAAGCAGGTGGGTTGGGCTGAGCCGGGGCTCGGTGCCTGGGGTGGAGATAGGGAGGGCTCACGGGGGACCAGAAACGGGGTGGAGAAAGGATCAATGAGAATATAACAGATTGTATGGATGGGCCAAAGCAGGGGAGTGTCATGGAGGAAATAGGACAATCTACAGATAAGGAGGAGATCTGTCGTTCTCTCTATCACCATCTGTCCATAGAACTATCTGAGGGTCTGTCTGTCTTGGGGTCTCTGGGATCTGTCTGGCTGAGATACAGTTTTTCAGAATAGGTTTTAAAGGCTCCAACTCCTCAAAACCCCCGAGACAGCTGCAAACCAGAAGTCTGAGCTGCTCATTCCAGGCTCAGGCGCACCCCTCTGTGCAAGGGTTGGTCCCTGCCCATGCAGAAGCAGAAAGCAGTTGCCCCATGGCAACATTTCCCCATCTTGGGTCCAGGGATTTGTAAGGGGAGGAGTGAGAAGTGGCTGGGGCTGGAGGAGCAGCGGGTCCACCCTGCACCTGACTGAGACCCGGGCAGGACGTTAATTCCAGAGCCTAGGAAGGATCTTTGGGAGCAGACCTAGTCGGTTGCCCTGCCCCTGACAGCGGTGTTTGGTCCATGCTGAAGGGGGAAGCGGTAAAACCCCCCTAATACAGCAACCCCCTGTAATATGGGGGCCTTTGTCTGTTAGCACCCCCTTGTGGTGAGAGGCGGCACTACACCAACCTGGCTTTGTCCCTGTCACCACCCCTAATTTGGTGTTTGTCAAGTCCTTGTTATGACTTGGTCAGGTCCTCAGTAGTCTCTGTCCCCTTCAGGATGGCAGGGAGTCAGAAGTTCCTTGGCTCTAGCAGGGCTAAACAGCCCAAGGTCTCCTAGGTTTAAGACCTTCTTCTCCAAAAGCACCTGGCTGGAGTAGGTAGGGGAACCCAGGTCCAGCCACTCCACTGGGTTCCCGCTCAGGGCCTGTGTTTGGAATAGTCAGACCCATCCTGCTCACCCCCTTGCTGCTCCCGGAGCTAGCTCCCACCTCTCCTCCTCTGTGGGCTTCCCCAGCCTCTTGTCTGGCCTCTTTGGAGCATGGGTTTGTCTGGCAGCTTCTCACCACCCCTGCTGGAGCACTCCTCTCTCTGCACTCACCCTGCAGCCCTTTTATCCTCATAGCGGCCATGGGGCAGCCAATCAGCTCTGTCAGGCAGTTGCCGCTGAACTAGCATGGGGTGTATAGACTGCAGGACACGCCCCCAACTTCCTAAGATGTACTGCACCAGGGAGGGAAAATCCCTTCCTGACCCTGCCTGACAATCAGCTGGTGTCCTGAAGCATGAGGATTGAGAGTCCCGGTTGATTTTGTCCTAGCTAGTTTTGCTGAAGATTCCGTCCTTAGTCCTATAAGTGTCTGACCCTCATGGAACTGTCTGGTGCAGTAATATCCTGCAGCAGACAGTTCCACTGGGCCATTTTACGCTGCGTTGTTGAAAAACATTTTCTCATCTGCACAAACATTTTCTCATCTGAATAAGTTGCCTTTTGTCATTCTCCATCCTGGGCTTTGGCTGGAGGTCTGGTTACTGTGATATGGGTCTTGAGGCTGGGAGGTCTAACATGGTAGAAAATGGACAAATATGCCCCTCCAGAGAGACAAAGCTGCGGTCAGCTGGCTCAGTGGGAGAATGCAGTTTTGATCAGGGTATGAATTTTAACCACACAAATGAGCTTTTAGGATTATTCTCCTAGTGAATGGGCAGGGTCCCCAAGCCCTTTTCCTAAACACAACACACACACGCAATAGGGGATTGTCCTAAACTTCAGCCCCCTCCCTGGAGTTTGCCTCGATTCTTAAGTATATCAACCCTCTAGGAAGGGCTGTACTAACAAACAGAGAACCTCAGACCAAGCTTCTTCCTGGTGTTTGTAGAGTTAATGAGACTGACCTGCTCTGGCTGCCAGGGTGAGTCAGCAGCACAGCTCTGCACCTTCATGCAGGCTTCTACAGCCTGAAAAATGGCCACACCCCCATCACCAGTGGCATAAGCAGCCAGTTCTCCACCAGGCAACCTGTAGAGGACCCACAACCATGCAGAGCAGAACTGTCCAGCCCCCATCCTTCACATCCCCTCTGTCTTTCCTTCCTGTTCCCCCCGCGATCCTGGGTGCAGCATGAGAGCCCAGCACTTCTGACCATCTGGCCCCTGATGAGTCTCTTCCTATTGGGATTCCAGGCTGCAGCATGAACGCTGCCTTCACGCTGGGGCGCCTGTGTGACACGGACCTCGGCCTGCGGCAGCTCTTTGCCCTCCCTGAAGTCTCCAGCATGGTAAGAGGAGAGGCAGGTGAGGGGGCAAGCCAGGGGGGCTAGACCTGCTCCCCCAGCATTGGGGGGGGGGGATTGTCCAGAATGCTGTGGGGCCAGGAGCAGGCCACGAGCCCTATCACAAGCCCTGCCCATGGTAGAAACAACACAGAGATGCCACCGCAGGAGGAAGTGGCATGATTGACACCTGTCAGTCACATCTATAGCAGCCACCTCTGCTGTTCGCAGCACAGGCCCAGGATCTCGCAGGGAAGAGCAGCACTAGGGTTGCCAGGCGTCCGGAAAAGGGACCCTGGCGGCGCCGTTTGGCCGTTAAAAGTCCGGTTGCTGGAGCAGTGGGGGCCCGGGGCCAAGGCAGGCTCCCTGCCTGCCCTAGCTCCGCGTGGCTCCCAGAACTGGCCGCCAGGTCCTTGCAGCCCCCAGGAACTGTGACCAATGGGAGCTGCGGGGGCGGCGCCTGCGGGCACGAGGGCAGTGCACAGAGCCTCCCTGGCTGCCCATGCGCCATGGGGCTGCAGGGACCTGGCTGCCACTTCCTGGGAGCCGCGGTAAGCGCCACCAGGACTCCGCACCTCAACCCCCTGCTGGAGCCCACACCCTGCAGCCCCCAACACTCCAACCTCCTGCCCCAGCCCTGAGCCCCCTCCTGCACCCCAAACCCCTCATCCCTGGCCCCACTCCCTGCACCTCAACCTCCTGCCCCAGCCCTGAGCCCCCTCTTGCACCCTAAACCCCTCATCCCCGACCCCACCCCAGAGCCCCCAGCCGGAGCCCTCACCTCCCCCCTCCCCCCAACCTCCTGCCCCAGCCCTGAGCCCCCTCCTGCACCCCAAACCCCTCATACCTGGCCCCACCCCAGAGCCTACACCCCCAGCCGGAGCCCACACCCCGACCTCCTGCCCCAGCCCAGTGAAAGTGAGTGAGGATGAGGATGAGGGAGAGCGAGCGACGGAGGGAGGAGGGATGGAGCGAGCAGGGGTGGGGCCTCAGAGAAGGGGCGGGGCCTCTGGGAAGGGGCAGGGCAGCGGTGTTTGGTTTTATGCGATTAGAAAGTTGGCAACTCTAGCAGCAGCAGGGGGTGGACTTGGAGTCCAGGGATCCTCCCCTCTGCAGCCCTTCAGTGCGACTCCTTAAATCACCCAGAAGGGGCCCCCGGAGAGTAACAGGGCATTCTGTGTCCCTCCCAAATCCACAGCCCCAGCTCTGCACCAGACTTGGCTCCCGCAGCAGCACCAGGCTGGTCTGCAGCCAGTATAGCAATAACCCCTGCTCATCCCCAGTGCCCTTCCCTGGAGGATCTCAGAGCACTCCCCAGGCATTCATTAGCCCCACAACTCCTGGTGAGGTGGGGCAGTATCATTAGCCCCGTTTTACAGCGGGGGAAACTGAGGCACAGAGCAGGGGAGTGCTGCACCCAAGGTCACCCAGAGAGTCAGGGTCAGAGCTCAGGATGCCCAGCCCCTGTTCTAACCACTGGACAACTCGGCCTGTACAACACATGCTCTGGAAGGAGGATAGTTTCCAAGAAGAAGATTTGGGAGAGTTTCCCCAGCGGGTCTGCATGGAGCGTTTCCAGCTCACACACATTCAGCGCGGGTGCCACTTATCCTGAAACTATGGGCACAGGCCCGGTGTCTGTGCTGTGGCCCTTGGCCGGTGAGAGCAGCACGCAGAGCGGTTACAGGTTCCTGCCTCCAGGGCACAGCACAGGGGACTGGGAATGGGAGCCTCTCCCCTCTAAACTGCTGGGAAGCACCCAGGTCAGTAGTGGTTCCCATCATGCCCTTGCCCCTTTGCCATGTGTTGGGTGGGGGGAAGTGGAGAGGTGTCTCCACCCCCAAAACTGCTGAGGAAACCGGCTTCGCTGGCTGGCAGTCTCCGGCTGGACTGCGTGGGGCTAGCTAGCGCCCCCCTTCGGCCCCGGTCAGGTTGGGCACAGCAGCGGAGTAGCAGGGGGGGTAGGTTGCCCTGCAGCTGCCCATGCTGTGCCAGCTCTGGGCACAAACAGACAGCACCTTTCCCCAACACTCATTTTCAGTGGCAGCCTGGGTTTGCTCTGGGCACTGCTCCACCCTGGCCCGGCCCAGCCCCCCGGGCACATTAGGAGATGACGAGGCAGCCAGCAATGGCGTGGCACAGCGTCAAGCCGTGCTCACGCTGTCCAGCTGGATAACCACTGGGAACCCAACACAGGCGCAGCCATGGGAAGAGGCTGGCGCTGCCCCGAGCAGCTGCTGCCTGAGGACCAGGCACTAGGTGAGGTGTTTCCTTTTCAGATCCATGCCCTGGTGTCCATGATGGCCAGCGCGGAGGCAGGAGGGAGCCGGAACGCCTGCTTTGCTCTCAGCTGCCTGGCTGCCAACAAGGAGGGGCATGACCATGTGCTGCAGAGCCCTGCCTTCCCCCGGGCTCTGGATACGCTGTGCCGCCTGCTTCGCGCCGAGGAGCAGGAGTCCTCCTGGTTTGCTGCCATGTGGGTGACGCTTCCCCTCACACTGTAAGGGGTGCCCGGGAGAGCAGGGTGGACGGAATCATCACGTAGAAATGGCAGGGGCAGTACAGAGCTGTGGCACAGAGCTCACAACAGGCACTGGGAGTGCCTGGCACAGAGCTCACAACAGGGCACCGGGAGTGCCTGGCACAGAGCTCACAACAGGGCACCGGGAGTGCCTGGCACAGAGCTCACAACACACACCGGGAGTGATTGGCACAGAGCTCACAACAGGGCACTGGGAGTGCCTGGCACAGAGCTCACAACACGCACTGGGAGTGCCTGGCACAGAGCTCACAACATGCACCAGGAGTGCCTGGCACAGAGCTCATAACACACACTGGGAGTGCCAGGCACAGAGCCCACAACATGCACCAGGAGTGCCTGGCACAGAGCTCACAACATGCACTGGGAGTGCCCGGCACAGAGCTCACAACACACACCGGGAGTGATTGGCACAGAGCTCACAACAGGGCACTGGGAGGGCCTGGCACAGAGCTCACAACAGGGCACCGGGAGTGCCTGGCACAGAGCTCACAACACGCACTGGGAGTGCCAGGCACAGAGCTCACACACAACAGCCAGTGGCAGCCCATGACACAGGACTCACACAGCAAGGTCATGGGAGCTGATTTCAGTGCACCATGGCCCAGGCATTTGGGAGGCTGGAATCCAGCTGGTGGATGGGAGCATCGCTCAGGCCTCACTCCCCATCTCTTCTGTGAGCCCCCATTTCATCCACTGGAGCCTGCAGTGCCTCCCTGAGTGACCCGTGGGCGCAGGGCGAACGGTCCTTCTCCATTGCACAGTTGCGTTCTGGTTTATTCTTTGGCTCAGCCCGTAGCTAAGCCTTCTCTCTTCGCTTGTCCCCCCGATCTATGTGGCCGCCCCCCCCCCCCTGCTGGACATGACCCATAACAGCTGCCATTCATGTTTTCTAGGACCATGCGTGTGCTCGCCAGCCAACCCAAGGGGGTGATGACACTAAGAGAGCACCCAGAGCTGGAACCCCTCCTGCAGGTACACTGTCACTATCCGATAGGGGGCAGCGGCTCAGGCTGGGCCACATTCTGATCTCAGCGATACTGGGGTAAAATCAAGAGCACCAGTTTCAGATCTCGGCACTGTCACTATATTGACTTGGCTGGAGTTACTCCAGATTTAAACTGGGGAAACAGAGATAAGAATCCAGCCCCTGGAGTCACTTCAGATTTACCAAGTTCAGAATCTGTCCCACTGTGTCATCAAACAATTCTTAATATGAATCTCTTGTTTTCCAGAGTATCCCGAATGTGCTAGGTGCTGTCCAAACATAAATGATCCTGCCCCTCCCCCGTGCCAGCCGACAGCCCCCTTGAACTCCCCTCCAAGCTCTGTTCCTTCAGTCAAGTCCAGGAAGTTGGGGGGGGGGGGGGGGCTGGTCAAACATTTTCCGTCAGAACTCTTTTTTGACAGAAAATTGGGTTTTCTACTAAACAAAATTGTCTTGTAAGAAGTGGCTCCTTTTCCTGGAGAATTCTGATTTTTTTTATCAAGAAACCTAAAATATTTTTATTTGGAAACACTGTCACAAGGCCTCATGGGAATTGTAGTTCAGTTACCTCACATTTCTATTCTCCTCAATGGGCTGGGCTCCCTGCCTGCACTGCATCTCCCATGATGCACCTCAGCAAGGGACTCCCATAATGCATCACCCCCATTCCAAGTAGGGGACCTTGTTGCATCATGGGAGATGTAGTCCGATCAATGAGCTCAGCCTGTAGAGGAGAATGGAAGCATGAGGCTCCTGAAGTACAACTCCCATGAGGCAATGCTGCATCATTTCCAAATCAAAATATTTTGGTATTGAAATTTCTGCTGAAAAAAAAAATATTCTATGGAAACCCCACATTTTGTGTCCAGCTCTACTTGTGCGTTACTGTCCACACTGGTGCAAGGTACTGCCCACATCAGTGAAGGCAGCGTTTTCTCCCCACAGGAAGTGGCTGCCTCAGAGACAGTAGGACAAGAGCTGCTAGAGGAAGTGACCAGCACCCTGGCCAAGCTCCGGCGCCTCCCGAAACCCCCGCCCCCGGAAGCCAAAGTTCTGGATTCTGGTTCCATCCAGGTGGCCTGGGAAAGTTTCAGGCCTCAGAGCAGCCTTGAGGTCAATTACAGGTGATAGCATGAGAGTCCAGCATCCTCTAGGAATGCACTGAGCAGAGCGGGGTGACTTTGACCTTGGGTGCAGGGATATAAAGTGTAATGGGAAGGAGGGGAGCCTGCCTGGCTCACCATGACCCGAGGGCTGTCCTCTACACAACCCCCTAGAGACGAGTTCTGTTGTCAGGTGTGGCTCTGTAGATCTAGGGTAACTCATTCTGCTGGGTCTATGGGCCTGATTTGGAGCTTCCATTGGGTTTACACTAGTAAGACTTCAATGGAGTGATGCTTGGTGTGACTTGTTCCCCTCCTTTAAGATGCCACCTGATGTGCTGAGATACCACTGAGCCCTCCTGTTCTGCCAGCCTGGGCCCCCTTTAACCTGTCTTGCTGAGCCAGGCTCTTAAGCCTCCTCTAGCGCACACAGGCAGGGCCACCCCCAACTGCAGAATGACGCAGACACTGAGATCAGCTCTGGGAAGAATCAACTTAAGAGACTTGCCCCAGCACTCAGGTGCCCACCTCCCTTGGAGTGCAGACCCAAAGGTATGTTATAAAATCCTCCTCCTCCCTCAATGTGGAGGAAGGTATGTACAGCCTCTTACCCGCCCCCCCAATTATGAATTGAACAAACTGAGTTTAAGAATAAACAAAAAACAAGTTTTTTAACTAGAAAGAGTAGATTTTAAGCGAGTATAAGAGATAACAAACAGAACAAAGCAGATTACTAAGCAAATAAATCAAAACATGCAAACTAAGCTTGATTCACTAAGGAAACAGGTTACAGAATGTAATTTCTCCCCCTAAATGTTGAATTAGGCAGGATACAGAGTTTCTGTAACTCAGAGTTCCAGCTATTTCTTCTTACAGACTGGACCCCGTCTCAGTCTGGACTCTCCCCTGCCCTTCCCTTCAGGTTAGTTCCTTTGTTCCTCCAGTTACTTTCCGCAGTCCTCCTTTGGGTAGGCGATGGAGGAGAGTCTCCTTTGCCTTCCTCCCCACCCTTAAATAAGATTTACATAAGGCGGGAGTCCTTTGTTTCCCAAACTTGACCCCCCCCCCTTCCCTTTTAGTGGAAAGTTACAAGAAATCCAGGATAATGTTTAGTATCAGGTGACAATGTTTAGTATCACCTGACCTAGTAGTGTCACCGTTACGTCCCAGGACGCCTCCCAGGAGGGAGAGAGATTAGTATCTTCAGTCTTGTTGTTTTTTCCTGATGGCTCATCAGAACTGATGGCCAGTCGTCTGGTGGGTGTCTTCCTAATACACACCCACTTGTAATTGTTACATAGTCCATATTCCTAACTTTAGATACAGAAATGATACATGCATACAAATTGGATAATTACATTCAGTAAATCATAATCTTTCCAACGATATCTTGCATGAGCCATCTTGCATGAAGTATATCTCAGTTATGTCATATCCATATCATAAGCATATTTTCATAAAGAATATGGAGTGTAATGTCACACTTGGGTTATGCAACTGCAAGCGGAATGTGACCCCCTGACTCCATGGTCTCCAGTGGGGTGCTGGATTGGTGGAAGTTGTACCACTTTGCCTCCTGCACTAGTTGTACAACCCATTTACACTGAAAGCCTGGTTTTCCTCTCAGTGACCTCAGCAGAGTTACTTCTGATTTACACCCATGCCAGTGGGACCAGAACCATGCCCCTGCTGTGTCACTGTCCACTCCCGGTCCCATCACGGTTGATTGCGGCCCGCCGCCATATAGGATTGACCCTTTGCGCCAGATCTGGCTCTCGGTCACACTGGTGTAAATCCAGAGTGACTCTCTAAAGGCCATAGAGCTACCCCTGGCCAGTGGGGCTGAGAGCAGAATCTGGCTCTCTGTCCGCTGGACTAGCATGTCTTTGGGGCTAGCCTTGGCTGACCTGAGAAGACACCACGTTCTCTTCTGCTGAGTGGTTCTGTTATCTCCCGCTGTGTCTGCAGGCTCTACGAGGGGGGTGCCCTGCTGTACCGAGGGCCAGCGCTCAGCTATGTCTTTGCGGGCAGCGGGCCCCGCCAGGAATACTGCTTTCAGCTCTGCCTTGAGGCGAGGGGCGACCGGGGGCCATGCAGCGATGCTACGGTGCTGCCCAGAGAAGAGCCGGTGCCCAGTTGCCCCTTGGACTTCCGCGTGACAGCTCGCACGGCCACCCAGTTAAAATTGAGCTGGGCCCCTCCGGCCGAGCCCAACGGCCCCATCAAACACTACACAGTGTACAGGGCGGAGGCCCAGGTGGGCTCCACCCCAGAACTCAGCTGTGTTGTGGGAGGCTTGGCCCCTTCCGCGAGCTACCGGCTCAGCGTCTGCGCAAGCACCAGCAAAGCCCAGGGAGAGAAGGCCACGCTGCTCACCAAGACCATGTCCCTGAGGGGCCATGCCCCGGAGAGGTTAACCCTCGTAGTGCTGGGGCGCAGCGAGATCTTTGTGACGTGGGATGTGCCCAAAGCGCCCCTGGGACGCTTCTTTAACTATGAGCTGTGCCTGAATGGGGAAGTGGTGTACCTGGGCACGGCACGCTCCTACATGGCCCGCCGGCTCAGGGCCAACACGGCGTACACCTGCACCGTCAGCGCCCTCACCAGCGCGGGGCGCTGCGTCAGCCGGCCAGTCACCAAACGCACGCCCAGGGATGAGTACAGCGATGTCAGCAGGTGAGATCTCGCTCTCACAGCCACACGGTGCCCCTGGGGCAGGCCCCCGCTGTCCCCAACACCCCCCCCCCTGAAAACATCCCTGCCTTGGCCAGACCCACCACCACCCTGGTGCCCTTTTACCTCTCTTGGCATAGCCACCACCACCACCTCCACACCCCTCTACCCTACTCAGCACTACCACTATGACACTGCCCCTGCCTGTGTCCAGACCCAGCTCTACCCCGGCCATGTTCACCGCAGCCTCCACAGTGACACCCCCATCACACTGTGCCACCCCCTTTGTGCCACTCCCGCTGCCCTCTTTCCTATGCCCAAATTTGGCTTGCCCGCCAGCCAAGCTGAGCCCACACCTTTCCAGAGCTTGGTCTAGACTGGAGCTAGGTTCTCCAGCACCGTTCCCTGAGCCTGGATTTAAAGCAGTTCTTGTGTGTTGCCTGTTCCCCTAGGTGCCATTACCCCTCCCCAGGGAGCGGGCAGCCTGCCCCAGCCTCAGCGCCCAGCGAGACTCCGGAAATCCCTCAGGAGCCAGGAAGGGGCAGAGGCAACGCAGGGGAGTCGCTCAAACCTTCCCCTGCCAGGACCCCGAGAGCCCCTCTCCTGCTGAGCAGAAGGGCCAGTAAATCCTGGGAGATCAAGAGCAGCGTGAACCCCGCTGCCACGCCCAGGTACGGCTCGGTGCGGAGCAGCTGCTGCAGGCGCTTTGCCTGGGATCTCTTCCATGGGGACATGCAGGTGGGAACCAGGGGAGGAGATGGGGCAGACGAGAGACATGAGGGGATCCCGTCACCTGGGTGCACTTGCGAGGGCACAGACCACGGGAGCCTGCTGCCAGTTCCAGGGTCAGAGCCGAAGCATGGCTGGAGGGAGGATCACACCCCATGCCATGGCTGGAGGGCAGAGCATCAGCACCTGTGCCCCCTTCGCTCTGCCCCGACATGCCCCTGGGGTTAGATCTCTGTCCCCGTCCCACCTGAGGTGGTTCTACAGCCTGGCGCTAAGAGAGCTGCTGTGCTTCCTCCCCCAGGAGAGACCCTGCTCTGTCCTGCTCCAGACAGCCAAGCCAGGCGACGCGAGCTGCCGGCCCCGCCAAGGTGGGTACGGGCAGCACCCTCCCCCTCCTACACACACCGTGGGAACAGGTCAGGCCAGGAACCTGAGACCCCACAGGCCTGATGCAACGTTGGAAGCAGCAGGGGTAGGGGCTTGGCTCAGGTGCCCGGTGGGGAAGGGGACGTGGGGGCGTAAGCAGCTGGTGTCTGACACTTCTCCATTAACCATCCCCGGGGTTCTGCTCCGCCCTCCAAAGCCCTGGTCCCGAGACCCAGGGCCCGTTCAAGGACATGCCCAGCCAGGAAGGCCAGCTCAGCACAGTCAGTGTAAGACCTGCTGGTGCCAGCACAGAGACAAGAGTCCTGTGGCAGCTCGGCTTCTTGCCATGGGGGGACGTTCCAGCCAGTGGCCGGAGGCCTAGTTCAGCTGGGCCTTGCTGAGAGACCCGAGCACACGGCCATGCAGGATTCGGGTCCCAGGGAAACCAGGGCATGCTCAGCCCCTGGGGCGAGACGCTGCTCTTCCCCGATGCCTCTGGTGACTGCTATGGGGTTACTGCCGAATCCCCCAGTGCCAGGGAGCGGAGTGAGACCTTTCCTTGCGCCGTTGTGTAAACAGGGTGAACAGAAAACCCCCACTCGATGCACCAACCCCTCCCTTGTGCCTCCCTTCTCATCAGGCTGCCCCGCTTCCCATGGACGCTGGGCACTGTTGGGGTTCCAGTCCCCGACAGCACCCAGAGCAGCGGGCGCCTGACGCAAAGTGCCTCCCCAGGCAAACTGCACTTCGGCCCAGCGGGGAGAACAGCTCAGCCAAATCTGGGGCACGGAGCACAACGCACTTCCCAGAGGTACCAGCAATATCTGTGCAGGTGCAGGGGGCATCCCCCGTGTGTGTGTGTGCGTGTGTGTGTGTGTATGCTCTTCGCTGTGCATGCGTGGACAGCATTGCCCCTTTTCCAACCCAAGCAGCTAGTCAACATGTGGGGGCTGGGGCTGTTCCCGGGGAGCAGAAATTGGTGCCAGGCAGGTATTTCTCTGATGAACGGTGACAAGGAAGGCACAAGGCCCTGCTTCTCCAGACACAGGAGGATCCCAGAACAAAAGGAGCAGGTTCTTAGCAGCCTCTTTAGCCACCAGACCCTAAAGCTCTCTCTCTCTTTCTCTCTCTCGCTTTCTCCAGGTCACCCTGTGCTTACCAGCTGCTGCTTGGCCTTCCTCCTCTTTGCCTCTTCTCAGTTTCTGGGTGTTCGGCCTTCCCTCACACAAACATCCCCCCGCCCCCTCACTCAGCCAGACTCCTGGGCAGGGGCGCATCCCCCTGTTCTCTTAGGTGGGGGGCTTCTGGTCAGCTCAGTTATGTTATGTTAACTGACGGGTGCGTCACCCCCAGTCTCCGAGAGGTTTGTGATCTATGTAGTCACCAGGACCTCTCAGTGTAACACTGCGTACATGTGCCTGCGTGTGCATCCCTGTGCGTGTGTGTACAATGTGGGTGTATCCCTGTGCGTGTGTGTGTACAATGTGTGTATACAGGCGAGTGGTCTGCATGTGGGTGTATCCCTGCGCGTGTGTGTACAATGTGGGTGTATCCCTGTGCGTGTGTGTGTACAATGTGTGTATACAGGCGAGTGGTGTGCGCATCCCTGTGCATATCTGAATGCGAGTGTCTGTGCAGGTGGCCTAGGGAAAAGCCACAAGAGCACTAGTGACATTAGCTGACAGCTAGTGGCACAGAAATAACTCCTCCCCCCAGCCCCATTACCATGCAAGGAGGGGCTGGAGTTCAGTGCCTCCCTCCCCTGGGAAAGGGGCTCCCGTTTCCCAGGCTGCTGTCGCTATGGACGCTGGTTCCTGAGCGAGCCCAGCCCGGAGGGACGGAGGGGGAGCCGGGCACGTCACAAATGAAGGGCCAGCCCGCTGTGAGAGGTGGGTCAGACACATCTGTGCCATGCGGGGGAGGGCTCATATGGAATCACAGGCAGCAAAAAATTCTCTGCAGCCCACAGGGGGCCAACAGGCCCTGCCC
This sequence comes from Platysternon megacephalum, assembly GCA_003942145.1. Classification (NCBI taxonomy): domain Eukaryota; kingdom Metazoa; phylum Chordata; order Testudines; family Platysternidae; genus Platysternon; species Platysternon megacephalum. The sequence goes on from QXTE01000349.1 coordinate 939,266, forward strand.
CAGATACTCCCAGCAGCCCCCCGGGCACCACACCAGGGCAGAGAAATTGCAGGAGGTAAAACCCCTTTCAAATACCCCCCCACGGGGCCTTCCTGGTGTCTCCTTCTTGTCTCTCAAACAGCTGGCAACAGTCCTCCCTCTTGGGCACCCGGCTTGGCAGGGCTCACCCGGTCCGAGTGCTGTGCCCGTGTCCCTTCAGCTCAGCCGCGCCCTAGAGCGGAGGAAACCCAGGCAGGCAGCCCCAGGCCAGCAGAAGCCGGGCTACGGGCACCCCCATGTCCTGGAGAGCTTGAGGCAGGAGCAGCTCAGGGCTCCATTGGGGCTGCAGAGGCCAAAGCCACAAACAAGGTGAGTGCCCTGCACACCGAGCAGCTTCCCCCTGCCCCTGCACCCCTTCGCCGGGCAGCTCCCTGGCCTGCAGGGGAGCCAGCGCCTCCCAGCATGGGGGGACGGGGCGGGGGGCAGGGAGGCAGCTAGGAACCGAGGGCGAGGTTGTGCTCAGCCTTAGGCATGCAATAAAGTTTTGCACTCCTGCCCTGGAGCCAGTCCCAGTCCCACTGGGAGCGTGACACGGCTCCACACTAGCGTCCCCTGCTGGGGCAGGGAGATCACAGCCACGCCCTGCCCCTCCGTGCCCCCTGCACACAGCGCTCGGCATGTGACTGCAGCATGCCGTTCCCAGCCCCTGGCTCAGTCAACAGGAGCTCCCCCCACGGCAGCACGGGCCTCACGGCTGCCCCCAGCGTGGGCCCAGCTGTGGAGCAGGCTCCTGTGCCCTCTCTTTGCAGTGGTGGGTGGGGCTGGGTGCTGGGCAAACCAAGCCAGCCGAGGCCTCCGGAGAAGCTCATGCACTCGCTGGCCTGCTAACGCCTGGGCACTGCCTGCAAATCAAACAACACAAAGGCCTTGAACTGGTGCCCTGAGGTGCAAGGCTCTGCCCGCTGCCCCCCCGCCCCGAGCTAATGGCGCTGTGACACTTCACACCAGCTGCGGCTCTGCCCCAAGGGGCTAGCAGAATGACTGTGGCTTTGCTGTGTCTGGTCTCGTCCCTACGCAGGACTGGCCGGGGCTGTAGGCGGCTCCTGCCCACCGAGGAGCATCACCGGAGTCCTCGGAAGACAGCTGTGCCCCTGGGTGTATCTCACAAGGGAAACGCCAGCCTCCACCCTGCAGTGGTACCCACCAGAGCTCTCTGCCCACAGCGGCGGGATGGCCGCGGGAACGGAGATGGGTTTAACGCTGAACGGACAAGGGAAGACGTAGCCCCGGGGAAAGGCCACCCCTGCCTGCCGCTGCTCTGCCTTTCAGATTGGCTGGCAGGGCTCAGCCGGCGGGCCCCACAGCATGGCAGCTGCCGGGGGCCGAGCGTGTCGGAGCGGGAGGGGACCTGGAGGGCTCTGACGCCCAGATTCCCTGCAGGCCCCCGAAGCTTCCCGGCTAACCCCCTCCCTGCGATGGGCAGGAGCCCTCTGGCCAGACACCCCAGGGGACGCTCCTCGAGGACCACCTGCTCGCCCAAGTAAGTGGTGACTCTCGGGAGGTGCTCCCCTGTGCCGCGAGACCCCGGGAACACTCTGACGTACGGCACACCTGGCACTGCCCAGCAGTCTCTGAGCCCGGGGTCCTGTCAGGCCCCAGTCTGTGCCAAGAGGGATCTCTCCTGTCTCCTCTCCTTGCCGGGTGCTTGTGCATTTCCAAAGTGATCCCAGCTGGCTTTACCACCTCCCTTTGGTATTGTTACTACCAGAGCTGCTGGAGGTCCCAGCTGAGCTCAGGGCACGGCCCCAAAGAGCTTACAGCCTCAAGAGACGAAGGGTGGCAAGAGGAACTAAGTATCAGAGGGGTAGCCGTGTTAGTCTGGAGCTGTAAAAAGCAACAGAGAGTCCTGTGGCACCTTTAAGACTAACAGATGTATTGGAGCATAAGCTTTCGTGGGTGAATACCCACTGCGTCAGACGCACGTCTGAACTAAGGCACAGAAAGGGGAAGTGACTTGCCCAAGGTCACCCAGCAGGTCAGTGGCAGAGCTGGCAATAGCCCCTGGGTCCCCTGAGCCCGTCCAGCTCGCTAGCCACTAGGCTGAACTGCCTTCCCTTTTCTGCTCCTTCGACCTTCCCATCCTCCCTCACTGCAGACTCTCCGGCGCTCCCAGTTCTCAGGGCTATGGCCCAGCTTGGGGGGGATGCTCTGTTCTGAAGGAAACCTGCAGTCACAGGGCAGAGGCCCTGAGCATCAGAGCTGGGCCCTGCCTTGCGCTGGTCTCTGCACTCCATGAGCAGGCTGGCTTGGCCGAGGGCGAGTTCCAGATCTCAGGGCAAATCCCCGTGGCAGTAAAAGCATTGAGCGTCTGTGTCTCTCCAGCAGCCCCAGAAGGAAGATGCGGGCGGGGCCAGCTGCACCCCCTGGCACCACGGCCGCAGTGGAGAGACAAGAGTTTGCAATGGAAAGCAGCCATGAAAAGCAGGTAAATGGGGAGGAGGGGAAGAGGTGGGACAGCAAACAGGTGACCCCCCCCCCCCCGATGGGAGAGGGGAACGAGAGCCATTACTCAGCCCTGTTGGGGAGGGGGTGCAGTGGGAGGTGTCAGGAGGCTGGACTGTCTGTGGGCTGTTCCTGCTCCTATGTCCTGGGATTGCGGCTGTTGCTGGATTCCAGCCCAGCTGGCATGTCCATACTCCCCTGGCTTCCCTGCCACAGCACTGCCCTGACCCTGCTCTGGGTGCCAGTGCAATTCCATGGCCCATCTCCAGGGGGTGCTGCAGAGCTCCCCTCCTCTATGGCCAGGAGTGGGCGTTTTGGGGACCAGCGACCCGCTCACTGCCTCACTGCCACCTCCACCAGGCCAAGCCCTTCTTGCACTGAAGGAGCCCCTCTGTGCTGGCCTCGGCCAGCTTCTCCCCCCCCCTCCCCCCCGGCTGGGATATGGCCCTGTTCCAAGCGCTGAGGCTGGTGGAGACAGGTGGATTCAGTCGTTTTTGCCTTCCAGGAACCGTGGCCCTTTGGATGAGAAACTGAGGCCGGAGCTGCTTGTACTGGTGGGCGCTGATATGGCCACGCCCTGACAAGCTGTGGTCCTGGGTAATGCCCTGTGCCATCTCCATGGCCTGACTCAGCGCTGACGGAGGCCTAGGGAGCAGGAAACCATCCCTCGAGTCTGGATTTCTCATACAGAACTGACCTGACCTCATGCCTCCGCCTACCCGAGGGGTCCCCAGGGGCTTTACACACCCTGGCCTTTGATGCCTGCAGTGAAAGTGCCTGGGATCTCGACTGTCTCCCCAGACACCTACTGGCAGAGCGGAGCAACATCTCATCTAGAGACTGGCACCTGTGCCAGCTGCCTGCCCTGGTGCTGCTCTGCAGGGAACCCAAGCCCTGGTGCAGGACTGGAACCCACAACCTTTAGATTAGAGGGAAAGTGGAGACAGTGAATGTTCGGCACACCCCTGGGCAGTGAGGGGCTCTGGGTACAGACAGGGAGGGCGGCTTGCTGGAGATTAACACACACACACTGAGTGTGTTACTCTCTGACCCCCGCTGGCCAATGACAGGGGGGCAGGGAGACTACAGACAGGGCCTGGAGGTGGGAGCGGAAAGGGATGAGAAATGGGGGGCCCTAGAGGCCCCCTCGTCTCTGCTGTCCAGCCTGTGGCGCACAGGGAGGCGCTGACACAGGGCCACCAGCCACAGCTCTCATTTTGTCAAACACCCGAGGTTTGCCAGGCCCGGAACTCGCGTCCAGGCCCCAGACACGACTCTCCGGGGATTGTCCCTAGAGCTAAATAGCTTTGGAATAAACCGTCTCTGCTGCCGTCGAGACTGGGATGTTCCCTGGGCACAAACAACCCGAGAGAGGGTACCCTGCAAACTTATTCCCCAACAGAGGGCGCAGCACCTTCCCCAGCACACACGTGCACACGCACGAGAGGGTGTCACACAAGGATTCACCAAACATGCCCGCTCACCAATCGAGGGTCCCCCTCCACGTCATCCACCACAGGCACCCCAGTCACAGAAGCAGAGGCTCAGACCATGCCCCCCCACACCTGACAAAGCCCCCAAGTGGGACCCCAGATGAGGGACACAAAAGATTCCTTTTCTGCAGGAGACGGAAAACGCTGTGGGATTTGCGCCCTGGCGTGTGCCTGGCTCTTCCGGTTCTAGCTGCAGTAAATCATTTTCAGCAATAAAAGGGAAACCAGGGAGGTGCCAGGCGTGTGTGTGGAATGTGGGTAACATTAGGACTAAAACCAGCAGCATCCCTGGGAACGAGGTGCACTTTAAGATGCCACCTATGGAGCAGCAGAGGAGGCCATTTAAGGATTCAGCTGCAGAGAGCACAACACACAACACACGGCCAGCAGGGGGCGCCCCCACCCATTCACCAGCAGAGGGCGCCTCGCATCAGATGGCGCGTTCACACCCATTCTGGACTACGGGGTCCACATGCATGTTCCTCCGGTGACCACCGCACGAAGTACTCGTGGGCTTCGCCTCCCCCACACGTGCACTCGCTCACCGGCAGCAGACACCCGACACTCACCGGAGAGGGCGCCACGCAAAGATGTTCAACGCTAGAGGGCGTCACATGCAAAAACACGCTTACACAAAACCACACCCACACACCTCACACATACACCCACCGAGCGTGCCAAATGTATAGAGTACAGTACTGCCAAGAGATGGTCACCCCCTACACACACACACACACACACACCCCAGTAGGGGACGATGACTCCCATAAAGGCCTTGTCTAACATAAGTCATTGCAAGGCCTCATGGACATGCCTCACAATGAGCCATTGACTCCAATGGGACCCCTCCCGTGTGCATAGTTCTATGTATCCCGGTTTGTAGTATCAGGGATCTCAGGAGTACATGTTCCCACATGCACACCCGCATGCATACAAACCCCCCCCCCACACACACACACACATGCAGACACACGACCATGCACAGACAGCATATGCACACACGTGCAGACATACATATGCATGCAGACACCCGTGCAAATACACACGTGCACACGCACGCATGCACATGCAGAGACACACATATGCCGACAGACACGCACGCCTGTACCCCCTCCACACACACGCCTGCACCCCCCCCCATCCCTGCCCCCCGACACACGCCTGTACACCCCCCCACGCCTGTACACACACACACCCCACACGCCTGCACACCCACACGCGTAGACATGCACACACGACTGCGCTGCGGTTCAGCGAGGGGCACCCCGGGGTGCCCGGTGGGTCACCCCGGCCCCTTGGCAGAGCCGTGGCCAGGGCAGCCAGCCCTGTAGATGGTGCTGCTCGCCGGGCCGGGCTGGTCCCTCCCTCCCTGCCGGAGGAAGCAGGAAGAGCCGGGCAGGGCGGGCCGGGAGCCGGGGGCGCGGTCTAGGGGCTCTCCCCGGCCATGGTGAACCTGGGGCTGTCCCGGGTGGACGACACCGTGGCTGCGAAACACCCGGTCGGTGCAGGGGCGGGGCGGGAGGGGTTGGATGGGGGCCCCGGCGGGGCAGGGGCCGGGGCCGGGCGCTCGATCCCCGCTCGCTGCTCAGCCACCGCCCAGCGCACGGGCTGCCCCCGGCGGAGGGGGCTGGTGGCCGGGGGCTGCGGGGAGCAGATCGGGGCTGTGCGCTGCCCCCAGCCCGGGCCAGGACCTTCCCTCGCCAGCAGCCCCGGGCTCGAGCGGGCCCTTCCCAGAGCCCGGGGCCAGGGCAGCGGTGGGGCGAGGGGCCGCCAGGGGCAGGACCGGCCCCGGGAAGTGGAGCAGGGAGTAGCTGGCATTGCCCTGGCCCCGCCGGCTGCAGGTGTCCTGTTTTCATAGCGGGGCCCGAGCCGCCCGCTGGCAGGTGCGAGCCGGGGGTGATGCACTCGGGAGGGACAGGTGAGCTCCCCGGGCGGGTGGCGGGGGTGGAAGCCAGGTCCGGGGCCCGCTCAGCGAGAGGGACCTGGGCGCTGCCATGGGCGGATCAATGGGGGACCCAAGGAGAAGCAGGTTCCGGGCAGCGAGGGCGGAGACTCGAGCCCAGGGTTTCCTCGTTTGTGGTTTTCACACCATCTCATCTGCTGCCCCCAACTCCCTTTCCAGGGGCTGCAGGAATACGCTGCGTGCCAGTCCCACGCGTTCATGAAGGGCATCGGGACCTTTATCACAGGTAGGTGCAGCGGGCAGCCCTCCTGCTCCTCTGCAGGCAGACACCGTCGGGGCCACTGGGCATCACGGGGCCTGGGGGGGGAGAGGCCAGGTTTAGGGCACTAACAGCCATCCCCTCCCCAGCTCTTCGGCTCTGACTGCCCGTTTGCATTCGCCCGCCAGGCCTGTTCATCCAGCTCCCAGCAATGGACTGGCCGGAGCACTGGGGTCTGAGCCAAAGCTCTGGGCATCTTCCTCTCTCTGAAGGGCTGCCTCCCCCCCCTCCCCCCCGGGCTCTGCCGAGTTTTGCTGGGTTTAGCTGGAGCTGCAAGAGGGCCCAGTTCAAAGGCCAGATGCTCAGTGTCACAGTACATGACTCCTCCCGGGGGCTGAGCCTGCAGGCGTCACACTTCATGCCATGCTGTCATTAGAGCTATGGGCCAAACTGGGTTGGAGCTGTTGGTACATGGGTGAGAGTCCGTGGGAAAGGCGGGGCACTGCAGAAGTGATTCAGCTGGTGGCACTCCTCCCCCAGTGCCCCAGCCTGGCACTACGGCTGCCATCTTTTGGAGGAGAAATCAAAGCAAGGTCTCATCCATGTGTAACAGGGGGCCCCGCAAAGCTAAGCTGCTCAGGCTTCAGGTTCAGCCCTGGGCCCCAGTGAGTCTAACACTGGCCTTGCTCTCTGGCTTATTTTGGCGGCCCCCCTGAAACCTGCTCGCAGCCCCACAGTGGGTCCCGGCCCCTTGGTTGAGAACCACTGGTGTAGATAATACTTAGTCCTGCCATGAGTGCAGGGGACTAGACTAAATGACCTCTCGAGATCCCTTCCAGTCCTACGATTCTTCACTTCCTGTCCTAAATTGTTACCCTGGAGGGGCTGCGTTCAGTGTTGGCTGAAGGGATCCCTGTATTGTATAGTCAGCAATGCTTGTTCTGGGCTTGGGGGTCTCTGGATGGAAGGCACTACCATTGCCATGTGTTAGATTGTGCTGGTGCCCACCGTGTGCCGGGCACCTTCCAAACCCAGAGGGAGATGCAGCCCCTGCCCCGAGGAGCGTGCAAGCTGCGACAGACAGGGCAGCTGCAGTAACTGCATCCGCACTCACGTGGGTCTCGTATTAACAGGCGTCGGCGCAGCTTTCGTTCTTCAGAAGCTGATAAACAAGAAGCTGCCCTACCCCCTGCAGTGGAACGTGCTGCTGTCTGTAGGTCAGTACTCAATGCGCGCTGGGCCTCAGTCAGCCCCCGTCCCCGAGGCTCCATCGACGGGGCAGGCATGCAGCATCTGCCCTTCATGGTTACACTCGTAGCACTCCAAGGTCCTGGGGTCTGCCTGTAGTTCACGAGAGCCGGGAACAGGACTCACAGTTCTGTCTTACCAGAGGAGGACCCTCACTCCCACCTGTCTATTTCTGTGATTTATTGAACCCCCTGCTTCCCTTTANGTGGACTTCCAGGGGCTCGCTCCTGATTCACGCGGGTGAAAGTGAGATCAGAATCCGAGTGACGAGCAAAAGGCGGCTCAGAAACTGCCAGCCCTTTTCACGCAGCCCCAGCTGTTCTTTACAGAGAGCAGGACCCCACCTGCTGGGACACCTCTGCTTCCAGTGGGACTTGGAAACACCCCTGCCTGTTGGTGCTTTTAGTTGCAGGTTCAGTCGCCAGCTACGCAGTGACCAGGGTAGAGACCCGGAAGTGTTCCAACCTCTGGATCTACCTGGAGACAGGACAGTCCCCACAGGGAGTAGCCAAAGGTGAGAGGCATTCACTGCCCAGGCAGCAGTTACCTGCTGTACTTGGGGCTCCGTGTGGCTGGTTTCACTTGGGCTGCATCTCCATTTCTGAAGGGTCCTGCCTTGGCTCCAGTAGTGTCCTGTGCTTTGTCATTTAACCAGACTGGGGTGGCAAAAATCACTATACAAATCCCACACACCTACGAAGCCCAGGCTGGAATTCCAGGCCTTCAGCTCTTGTGCTCAAGGAGAATCCCGTTAATTCCTAGTGCCTCTCCTGAAGTTCCACAGCAGCTGTGCAAAGGGTTCTTAGTCCCCAGAGAAGGATGGGGGATGGGATGGAACGGGCCGAGAACCCCCCTACATTAGCGTCCTGGGGTCATGCTGGTCTCTGATCACCTTGTAAGGTGATACTATGACAGCAGGGAGCACAGGGAAACACACCCAAAAGCAGGTGCCGTAAGGCTTCCCCTGGACTGCTTGCTGAGTGCGGGTGTGTCTCTGCTTGGGATCCCGGGAGCCTGGTGTGCCATCTCACTGAGTTACACCACGTAGGGGGTGTGTGTGGGGGGGTGTTTTTATCAGTGTTCCTGGCCGGTCTGAGTTCTAAATAGTTTTCTCTCATCTGTTGCAGAAAATCTCCCCAGTCCAGATCCCACAGAGAATGCAGAAACGAGGGTGAGAAGAAACAAATATGGAGACAACATGGACTAGCTGGGGGAGCCTGGAGCTTCGTCTCGACTCCTTTACCACCTGTACCGCGTGTGACCGGGGCTAGAGCCGCATTGCGACGCCTGGGGAGCGAGGAACGTCCCCTCCACTGCCCATTCATGAGGCTTGGGGAAGTGCAGGGAGGGATTTAGGGTGGGGTGGACGTGGGGTGTGCCAAGCCCCCAGACGGTCTTTGTGTGAACAGCAAAGGTTGGAAAAGTAATAAAAATATATAGCTAAAAATGGACATTTTGCACAAAGTGAAGTTTAGGGGTGGTCGGGGTCACTTACAGAGAAGGGGGAGGTATGGGGGCAGAATGTGAAATCATTGGGGGGGGCTACTGCAGGAGAAAGGCTGCCCAGGGAGGGGGGTATCCCCCAGAGTGGGCTGGAGGATCCCAGTCATGCTGCTGGGCCTGTCCCTGCCCTGGGGGTCTGTTCTGCCCTCAGTGCTCACATGGAACGTCCAGGAGCATCAATAGCCCGTACGCTCACTCACTAAGAGAGAGGACACCCCCATCTTGACTGCTGCGCTACCGGGAGTTCTGCGTCCGTATCAGGCCATCTGACACTCGCCCTGAGCCCTGCATCGCTATTACACAAGAACTACGTTAAGAGAACATTCAGGTTGCAAAGTCAAGTGCTCAGAAGTTCAGAAAAGCCCGAACTAAGGTTGTCTGTGTAAATGAATTAATAATTCCATCTTCAGAGCAGGGTCTGAATAGCATGCAGGGAATAGGCCTAGGGCCACTGGACACCAAGGAGAACGCCAGCTGTTCGTGCAGTGAGCCCCGGCACTGAATGAGGCAGGGGTCCTGCGGAAAACGTAGCATGAGAGCAGGTAATTAAAAACTATCGTAATGCCTGTGCTCGGGGGTGGGGGGAATTAGGGTTGAACAGGCAACTGTAATTCTGTCCTGTCCTAACTTGGACGTGTTTTGCAACCTTAGTAACGTTCTGTTATCTCCTGGGCTCTATTCTTGTGTCCTAGCCCATGTTCTCATTATCCCAGGCTCGGTGCTTTACTATGGGGCTAGCCCATCCGATTGTCCTTGTCTTCCATTCCCCTGCCTCAGGGAAAGGACAGCCAATCAGAGACACCACCTGCGACAGGCCAGCTCTCCTTCGCCCCACAGGAGATTTCACACAGGGGAGGGCGTCTGGCCGATAGGGAGCAGAAAGACCCTGCAGCTCTGGGCCCACACTGCTCCTTCCTCCTCCTGCCCTGAAGTGAAAGTGGGGGTCTGCTCTCCCTCCCCTGCCTTCTAGACCCACTCAGTTTACACAAGGGGTGAATGGCAAGGAACCTCTTAGCTGCTCCTGCCCCTCGCTGGCTGTTGGCCCAGCCTGTGGGCTCCCTTTCTTGCAAACCCAGACCAGGGAGGGGGAAAGAAGAAGGCCCGTGAGAGCACTGGGCCATTGGAAATTCAGCACAGTAGCATTCATCTGCCATGTGTACCAGAACCCCATCAATGCGTCTTAAACCTGCCATCCCCATCCTGCGGCTGCCTCCCCGTGCCCAGCTCCGTCAGCGCCCCTGCAGCCTGCACGTACCGTTTCAATTCCTGCATGAGATGTGCAGGTGGACTCCAGGAACAAGGGCGGGTAGAGGGATATAGCAGCAACATGCCACACCAAGAGCCCGGTGCTAGAATAGGGGGCTCCAGAATTGAGCCCCTGAATTAGACAAGTAAAGGGAGACTTAAAACATGATCTGCGTTCCCCAGTGCAGGCAGAGCGACACTTTACAAACTCCAGCCCCCACCCCTTGGGAGGAGTCTCATGCCTGGAGGGAACGTGGAGCACAGCCAGACCTTACCGAAGGGCTTCTTTGCAGGGAACACTGCACCGTGGAACTCGAAATGGCTCTCAAAACAATCTAGATAAAGTAGTTTCCATACAGTGGTTGGCGCAATCTCAGTTTTAGTCCAAAAGCAACGGTAAGAGGCACATGCCAACCCCCAACGCCCCCTTCCGTCCAGGCATGGTGCTGTGGCCGTGCCCTGCTTCATTTCCCGCTTTGGGCGGTCAGTAGGCGTTTTATACATTGAGCAGCACCCCCTTCTGGAGGCCTGATTTGTTAACGGAAATCCAGGCACCCAGAGTTCTAGCAGGGCAGCAGACTCCAGCAGAGTCTATCAGTTCCTCTTCACATTTTCAAATATTGACCTGGATTTTATCAGCTGCAATTTCCTATTTTCTCTTCCAATTCTATTTTTGATCGATAAAATATATACATTTCCAAAGAAGTCCCAGCTCTGTGGTTTGGCTGAGCCGCACAATATTCTGAGAACTCGACAGAGGTGACACTGTCAGCTGAGCTCCCCAAAGGCATAAATATCGCATAGGCTGCCTGTTGTCCTTACAAGCAGTGCAGTCACACCCAGTCACAGCAGCCTCAGGAAACGTTATACAGTCTCCACCACCCTACAGGTGTCTCGGGGTAGCTTCCCTTTAACAAAGTTTATTTGCCTTTTCATCTAAAATCCTCCCCTGGGTTTACATTGTTACATTGTTTTGTGAGCATTAAAACACACAAATCCCTATTTGATCTTATCTGGAACTAAAGACAGACCCTCCCTGTCCCCAGGCTGATTAGGCTGGGGGTGGGAGGTTTGGGTCTCAACATGCCCTGGCCCGGTGTGTCTTAGCTGGCAGCTCAGAGAAGGTCTCAGGTCTCAGTGCTGTGCGAGGGAGCCCTGAGAATTTTCTCCATCACGCCAGGAGGCTGGTTTATGATGCTCCCTAAGGTACCCAGGGCACCCCCTGTTGACTTATACACCTACTCAGCCTCCACCCCCACCCTTCATCTTAAAACTTCCCCCTCAGCAGGAAGGCTTGGCTAGGAGCAGCGCCAATTGTAAACAAACAAAAGAGGCAAGGCAGAGTTGTGGTGCTAAGAGTGGAAGCCCCCCGGATTGTCAGAGCCTGTCGTGGGCAGCACTGCTCCGCAGAGATGGAGGGGCTTCCCGGGCCCAGGAAGAGAGCCACATACCACTGAGATCAATGGCCAAACTCCCAGAGACTTCCTGGGGGCTGTGATTTGGCCCTTGCTCAGGGAAGATACAAAATCCCTGGAAGGGAAGGGACAGGACAGGGCTCCAGGCAGGGGGACTGGAGGGAAAAGCCTTCCACAGACCCTTAGGTAAGTAACCCTCTCCACCCTGAACCTCACCCCCTTGGATGCGAGTATGAAAACCTCCCTTCCTTTGCATAGAGCCAGTCGCCTGCTGCTGTCTGTTTACAATGTGTCTGGCGGCAGGCAAAGGAGAACGCCTCGGATCTGACTGTCCAGGCTCTGATGCTGCTCCAGGATGCACTAGGAAACCATTTACATTTGCTCCTCATGCAGCTCCCTGGGTGTCAGTTCTCCTCTTCTGTCCACTTCTCCGGCTTCCAATCAGGGAGGAAAGAGAGGCAATAGGATTGGTTTCCCTCAGGGCTACAAACAGGCAGTGGGGAGGGACAGGGCCTCCAGGAAACGCTCACATCTGAAGTATGTAGGATGCTGGGCCGCCTGCCAGGATCAGTGGAGCTCACATCAGCTCCAGGGAGCCATGTCTCTCGGCCTCTTCCGCCCCTGTCCTACATGGTGCGGTGCTGCTTGCCGGACAGAACCAGAGCAGCCACGCTGTCCCAAGTGCCATCAGGATTACAGCCACGAAGAGGAGGACGAGGACAACCCAGGAGCTGTAGTTCACACCCTTTCGGAAACCCACTTTGTCAGCCGGGATCATGTTGGTGAGGTTCAGCATGTAGCCCAGGGCCCAGCCAATGGAAGTGTCCCCAGCCTGTGAAAACAGCAGGACAAAGCAGCTCAGAGTCTTGCTAGTAACGATGCCTCATGAGGGTACGTCTACACTGCAGTCAGACACCTGCGGTGGGCCCCTGCCACCTGGCTCGGGCTAAGGGGTTGTTTCATTGCGGTGTTGACGTTCCGGCCTGAGCTCTGAGACCCTCCCACCTCGCTCCAGCCTGAGCCCAAACATCTACACCGCAGTTAGCTTCTTAGCCAGGGACCTGTGAGCCAGCTGGCACGGGCCAGCCACGGGTGTGTAACTACAGTGTGGACGTACCCTCAGAGGCTAGGAGTAGTAGCTGCAGTAGCAAAGGGAATCACCCATTACCCTGCCTGTTCCCCCCGCTGCTACTGTGACCCTCTCCTGGTCTCCCTCATCATCATCAATTCTTAGCCCTTGCTCATCCTGAGATCTCGAAAGGCTTCACAACGGTGGGCAAAAAACAGCTGCCTTGTCAAGGTGGGGTAATGGGAGGCCCAGAGGAGCTGTGACTCCCAGCAAGCCAGTGAGGTGAACAGAACCCAGGCGCCCCCGTCCTTTGCTCTGTTCCCAGGACCCTGCTACCTTTAGGCAACAGAACGAAGCAGTTCTGGAGACCAGTGCACAGCCCTGCGCTTGGCTACTGCCATCCTGGCAGTGCCTGAGGAGTAACGGGCGTGCGTGGAACAGAGCTGCTGGTGCTGCTCCTGGGCGGGGCTCCTCCTTGTGCCCTGCTCCCCATGCAGTGCTGCCTGTTTTCTTCGCCCCTGCATTCTGTTTACAGAGGAACTGGGCTCAGCGGGCCAGATCCTGATCTTTTTTACACCAGTGTAAATTCAGTGTAACTCCACTGATCTCAGTAGAGCCACTCCTGATTTACACCAGAGTAACTGAGATCGAAATCTGGGCTGAGTTTACATCCTCCATAGTCAGGAGTTATTTTCTCCCTGGGAAAAGGCCGTGTGAAGTTCAGCACAACGTGGCCTGTTCCTCCCAAGGCTAAGGAAGTGTTTAAGAACGTATGAACAGCCAGACTGGGTCAGACCATGGTCCATCTAGCCCAGTGTCCTGTCTCCAACAGTGGCCAGTCACCAACCTTCAGGGGGAGTGTACAGAACAAAGCAGTTCTGGAGAGATCCACCCGTCAACTAGCCCCAGCTTCTGGCAGTCAGAGGTAAGGGTCACCCTAAGCATGGGGCATATCCCTGACCATCTTGGCTAGTAGCCATTGATGGACCTATCCTCCATGAACTTATCTAGTTCTTTTTGGAACCCAGTTATACTTTTGGCCATCACAACATCCCCTGGCAGTGAGTTCCACAGGTTAACTGTGTCATGTGATAAAGTCCTTCCTATTGCTTGTATTAAACCTGCTGCCTGTTAATATCATCTGGCGACCCCCGGTTTTTGTATTGTGGGAAAGGGTAAATAACACTTCTCTATTCATTTTCTCCTCACCATTCACGATTTTAAGGACCTCTATCATATCCCGCCTTAGTCATCTCTTTTCAAAAATGAACAGCCCTAATCTTTTTAATCTCTCCTCAGACAGAAGCTGTTCCATACCCCTGATTATCTTTGCTGCCCTTCTCTGAACCTTTTCCAATTCTACTATGTCCTTTTTGAGATGGGGTGACCAGAACTGCACACAGTATTCATGGATTTATAAGGTGGCATTGTGGTATTTACTGTCTTATTTTCTATCTCTTTCCTAACAATCCCGAACATTCCATCAGCCTTTCTGCTGCTGCGCACTGAACGGAAGTTTTCCGAGGACCATCCACAATGTCCCATTGGCAATTTCTCCTCCTATGAGGCATCTTCTCCAGCTCACAGAAGTAACACCCATTTCAACCAAAAGCAACTGTCGACCTGGGCACCCGTCAGGATCCCTGTCCCTGCGAAAAGCTTTTACTCAAGCTCATTTCCTGCAGGGATCCTGGCAAAACCCATCAGACTAGGGCTTCCCCATGTCCTGTGTTGGCAAACAATGAGAGACATGGACAGATGCTGCATGGCAGAGCCCGGCTAATGCGAGGACCCCATCTGGGCTGAATACCAACCTTTTTCTGGAAGGCGATGTTGGGAAAGGAGCTCTCATTGAAGCGATAGCCCTTGGTGATCAGCAAATAAACAAAGTTGGCAACTGCACAGTAATCCGGCAACCACTTCTCCTGCTTTGGGGCTTTTTGCAGCAGCTGGGCACCATGGGCGGGGAAGAAAGAGGGGACAGAAAGAAAAGAGATGAGTCCTCCCTGCTCTGGCCCATCAGAATCGGTTATAGACCTTTCGCAGGGAGGGGGACCTGGGACAGGGAGGTGCAGGGAAGCTGCAATTACACCCTTCTCCCACCAGGGGCTCCTGTGGCCTCATAGAATCATAGACTATCAGGGTTGGAAGGGTCCTCAGGAGGTATCTAGTCCAACCCCCTACTCAAAGCAGGACCTAATCTCAACTAAATCATCCCAGCCAGGGCTTTGTCAAGCCTGACCTTAAAAACCTCTAAGGAAGGAGATTCCACCACCTCCCTAGGTAACCCATTCCAGTGCTTCACCACCCTCCTAGTGAAAAAGTTTTTCCTAATATTCAACCTAAACCTCCCCCACTGCAACTTGAGACCATTACTCAGGGCAGGAGCTCATGGGCCAGAGCAGACAGCCGCGGAGAGGGAGGAGGCAGAGGCTGCTCTCCTCACAGCACCCTGCCTACGAGGCCAGATGAGTAGGCACAGGATATGTGGGGGGGGGGACGGGGGGGACGGACAGAGCGGGGCACACGGGGGTACTGGGGAGGTTACACAGATGGGTTCAGAACGGCTAGTCAGGGGGACAGACTGGGGCAGGGACACAGGAGCTAGTGGGTGACAACATTGAGCCAGGGGCTGAGTGGGAGTGGGGGTGCAGGGTCACATGGGGACTAGGGTTGCCAACTCTAATCACACAAACCCAAACACCATTGCCTCGCGCCCTGCCCCGCCTCTTCCCCACGGCCATGCCCCTGCCCCGCCCCTTCTCTGAGGCCCCACCCCCCACTCCCTCTCTCCCTCCATCACTCACTCTCCCCCACCCTCACTCACTCTCACCAGGCTGGGGCAGGGGGTTGGAGTGTGGGAGGGGGTGCAGGCTCTGGGCTTGTGTGGGGCTGAGAGGTTCGGAGTGTGGGAGGGGGCTCCGGGCTGAGTCTGGGGGAGGGGATTGGGGTGCAGGAGGGGGCATGGACTCTGGGAGGGAGTTTGGGTGCAGGAGGGGGTGAGGGGTCTGGCTCTGGGAGGGAGTTTGGGTGCGGGAGGGGGTGAGGGGTCTGGGAGGGAGTTTGGATGCTGGCTCTGGGCTGGGGCAGGGGGTTGAGGTAAGGGGGGTGGCACTTACCTTGGGCGGCTCCCGAAAGCGACCGGCACATCTGTCTAGCATCAGCTACTAGGCGGTGGAGCCAGGGGTCTCCACGTGCTGCCCCAGCCCACAGGCACCGCCCCCGCAGCTCCATTGGCTGCAGTTCCCTGGCCAATGGGAGCTGCGGAGTCAGCGCATGTCCCTGTGGCCCCTGCAGGGGGCAGGGGGTTTCTGTGCACTGCCCCTGCCTGAAGGTTCTGCTTCCGCAGCTCCCATTGGCCTGCCTTAGCCCCGCTGTGCCAATGGACTTTTAGCATCTAAAATCTCCCAGTTTGGCGTCCGTAGCCTCCGGGAGATAGGCCCTGATTCCAGGAGACTCCCGGTGAAACTGGGAGGGTTGACAATCCTAGTGGGGACAGGGGGTGGAGGTGGGTGCAGGGACACATGGGGATGGGAGGAGTGGGGGTGGCTGAGTGGGGGTGCAGGGTCACATGGGAATGGGGGGTGTGGAGGTGCATGGACACATGGGGATGGGAGGAGTGGAGGGGGCGGAGTGGGGGTGCAGGGGCACATGGGGAATGGGGGGCGGAGGGGTGCGTGGGGACAGGGGGAAGGGAGGGGGGGAGGGGGGGGAGGGGGGGCGGGGGGGGGCAGGGACACAGGGAGATGGGAGGAGTGGGGGTGGCTGAGTGGGGATGCAGGGACACATGGGGAATGGGGGCCGTAGGGGTGCATGGACACATGGGGATGGGAGGAGTGGAGGGGTCTGAGTGGGGGTCAAGGGACACATGGGCTCCTCCCCCTTCTGACCTTGGGCTGCCAGGTGAGGAGGAGGCACCGAGCCAGCCTGGCCACAATGCGGCAGGGGGAGGAGGTGGAGCAGCGCAATCTGGACCGGCTGCCTCTCTGCTCAGCCACCAGCCAGCTGCCCACGTCCACCCATGCCAGTGTGGTGCTGCCGCTGCTCCCTGGCCCGCCACTTCAGGTGAACCCCAACAGGCAGGGGATGGAGCCGGCCACCGGGGACCCAGTCTGTGGGGCACAGCGGCTGCTTGCCCCCGTGCGGGAGCCGCACATTGAGCCACGGTGCTGGCAGACAGAGAGGCCGGCGGGCATCGGGCTGAGATCTGGGGGGGAGGAGGGAGATGGAAGGGACTTGCCCCCAGAGGTTCAAGTCAAGACTGGGGACATCCAAGATCCTGTATTTTTGAAATATAATGTTGGCAGCCCTACTGCAATACCAAGGGGTTGGAGACGTCCTAGCCCAGTCCTGGCAGCCTGAGTCCTGGAGCTTGTGAGATCTAACAGGATCCACAGCCCATGCTATTTTGGCTGCAGGCTTACAGGGCACGGAAATCCAGGCTGGCNATCATAGAATCATAGAACTTAAGATCAGAAGGGACCATTATGATCATCTAGTCTGACCTCCTGCATGATGCAGGCCACAAGAGTTGACCCACCCACTCCTGAAATAACTCTCACCCTTGACTCAGCTGTTGAAGTCCCCAAATCATGATTTAACGACTTCAAGCAGCAGATAATCCTCTAGCAAGCGACCCCTGCCCCATGCTGCGGAGGAAGGCGAAAAACCTCCAGGGCCTCTGCCAATCTACCCTGGAGGAAAATTCCTTCCCGACCCCAAATATGGCGATCAGCTGAACCCTGAGCATGCGGGCAAGATTCTCCATCCAGACACTCAGGAAAAAGACTTTCAATATTCCAACATTTACCATCGGTACTAACTACCAGCGGTGGCACATTATTGACCTATTGTGTAAATCACGTTATCCTATCAAACCATTCCCTCCATAAACTTATCAAGCTTAATCTTAAAGCCGGAGAGGTCTATTCTAGCAACCTCCCTGCATCTAGAGCCTAATTCTGCAGCTGCAGGATAGAAGGGAATCCCATGGAATTCNAATGTTGGCAGCCCTACTGCAATACCAAGGGGTTGGAGACGTCCTAGCCCAGTCCTGGCAGCCTGAGTCCTGGAGCTTGTGAGATCTAACAGGATCCACAGCCCATGCTATTTTGGCTGCAGGCTTACAGGGCACGGAAATCCAGGCTGGCTTCCTAGATCGTCTGACAGCCATTAGACTAGCCCTCTGCTGCCAGGGCACTCACCTCGGTCCAGCTGGCACTGCAGATGGCTTCGGCAGCAGTGTTAAGGTCATCTGGCGAGGCCACGCGTCTCTTCATCACTGTCTGGATAAAATCCACCGTGTAGAAAAAGGCAGAGAAGGCCTGATGCCGGGGAGAGAGGAGGTGAGACAGCAGAAGCTCACTAGCACAGCCCTCAATTTCCCTGCTAGGACACAAAGGCAGGGCTTGTTGATTCAATGTGGGAGC
>QXTE01000349.1:971948-987560 GCA_003942145.1 Platysternon megacephalum
ACACCCCCCCTTCCTCCATTCTCCTAGAGGAAGGGCCCCACTCTAGTACCCAGCTCTTCGACAGCGTTTTTTACCAGTAGATTTCAAAGCTCCTATACACAGGAGGGCAGTGTCATTATCCCCATTCTACAGAGGGGAAACTGAGGCACGGGATAGGTGACGTGACCTGCCCAATGTCATCCCGCTGGCCAATGAAAGAGCCAGGAACAGAACCCATGTCTGAAGTCCCAGGCTGGTGCTCCAACCATGAGGTAACACTAGCTCCCAGCTCTTTCCTAACCTCCCCTGTATAATACACCCTTTGCCAGAGCATGTAATCCCAGAGCCGATGGCTAGACATGAAGATGGCCTAACCCCCAGCCAGCGCAGGCTTGTTCCCTGGAGCGTATCGCAGTGCTGGGCTCTGTAAAACATGCTGTGGGGCTGCCATCACTTCCCCATCCACCCCTCCTGACGGGAAAGGCTAGAGGTCTCCGCCTCCCGTGGATCACGCTAACCGAGTGGCCAGGGTTGGGGTCACCCAAGAAGCTGTTGTGACTGATGGGTTCTGGCTGTGGGAAGGATCAGTTCTATTGTTCAAGGGAAGTTCCATAGTGGCCAGGTGTTCAGAGGAGCACAAAGCCCCCTCAGCTGAGATCAGATTTCCAAAAGAGCTCAGAGCGCTTCGTGCAGGTTGGTGCTGCTGAGCCCTGGGAAATCCCTCCCTAAGGCTATGGCTACACTTGCAGAGTTTCACCAGTGAGAGTGAACCGGCACTCACTCACTTCCACAGGTGTCAGAGACTGTTCACATTTGCAGCACTTCCATCCCTGCACATTGAGGGCAGCTATCCCACAGTGCAGCTCTCTCCATTTTGACGATAGGTCTTGTGGGAAGGGGGGTGGGTGATCGTNTCCTGGCTTTTTCATTTTGTCTGAGCTACTGTTCGTTTGAATTAGCATAAAGCAACTGGATCCAGGATGGCTGCTTAACACTGCCATTAATTAGGAATGTCTAATTACAGAGCGCCTTCAAAAGAGTGCAGAAAGTGTAACTTGCCATTTGCAACAGTGCAGGATTAAGAGTGAGCCTTGTGGAAAAGAAACTCTATTCGAAAGCCTACGTGGCTACTGAGGGTGCGTCTACACTGCAATTAGACAGCCGTGGCTGGCCTGTGCCCGCTGACTGGGGCTAAGAGGGTATTTAATTGCAGCCTAGACGTTTGAGCCCAGGAACCAGCCTGAGCCCGAACGTTTACACTGGAATGAAACAGCCCCTTAGCCCGAGTCAGCCGGCACGGGCCAGCTGCAGGTTTTTAATGGCAAGTGTAGACATACCCTGATTCTCAGCATGGCTCCCTTGTGTTATTCCACCAGATGTTTCTGTGGCTGCCCCCAAAAGCATGGAAAATTATAACTGGAACTTACTGGACGTGTGCCTGGCCACCCCGATCTCCGGGCTCATATGTTATAGCCCTGCCTGCCTCCTTTCCTCTGATTGCGTCTTCTTAGATTGTAAACTGTTTGGGGCAGGGGCCATGTGTATGTACAGCACCTAGCACAATGGGGCCCTGATTCTGATCAGTGCCTGTGGCATTACCATAACAACAATAGTTCTATAGCTTTCCATGATGTCAAAGAGCAGAGATCTGTCTAGCCACTGAACACCAGCCTCAGCTGCTCTTTAGCAATGACAGGATGGGACACTGCTTTTCTGACCCTTCCCCTAATTTACTGCTGCCTTACTCTGCACATGTGCACACCCAACACAGGTGCAGGGTTAGCATCTGCTACTCGGACTGTCAAGCAGCCCTGTGCTGCAAATGCATCACTGACAATCTCCCACACACTCCTTTCACTTTGAGTCAAGGTTGCCTGACTGCAAGGCGAGTCTTGCAAGGCGAGTCATAAAAGGCAAGGAGATAAGCAGCTCCCTCATTCGATACCCAATCTATGCTCCAATCATCAGAGGGCAGGCTAGAGAGGAGAATCTGCTGGGAAATCACTGCACGCTAGTGTGAGTCAGGCAGCCTCTGGTGGAGCAGGGTTGGTGCTGGTGCGATTCCAGCGAGGATGTCCTGGAAAGCAGGCTCAGGATGCTCTTTATCCAGAGGACGGTGCAATGGACTCACTGCGCCCATCCTATCCAGGGAGGCAACTGCCAGGTTTTGCAATACGGTTCTCATAGCAAATTATCCCTCTCTGCACCGATCAGGGAAACTGCTTGATGCCAACTGGCAACAGAGCCCGGGCCTGATGCAGCACTCCTGACTGATTTCAATGGGGCAGAGCCCCAGTTTAGAAGGTAGGTTCAGACCCATGCACGTGGCCTTGTGGAGAAAAGCCTCGACACACAGTAGCCTCCCCTGCGATAAAAAACCCAGTCTCAGCGCCCGGTCAGCCACTCAGGCAGAGTGGACATTTGGGCCTGGGCTGGAGTCTGGGCTCCAGGACCCCTTGAGGGGAGACGATCTCAGATCCCAGGCTCCAGCCCAAGCCTGAATGTCTACACTGCAACTTTATAGCTGCGAGCCCCGGTCAGCTGACCTGGGCCAGCCGTGGCTGCAGTGGGTCTTCTATTGCAGTGTAAACCTACCCTTGAGGACTCCAATCTGGTGTCACTCATGCACATGAAACTCCACTCACAGTCAATGAGAGCTGCACCTGAGTAAAGGAGGGTGCAGCTGGGCTTTACTTAGTTAATGCAGCCTCCTACTGTGGCCTCCTGGAGGCAGGCAGTAGCGGCGCCAGCTCTTCCGGCGCCCTAGGCGGCGGAAGGTCCCGCTCCCAAAATGCCACCCTCAACAGCGGCGGCGGAAGGTCCCGCCCCAAAATTTGAACGGGCGGCCGCGGCGCCGGCACCCCCAAAATAGCTGCGCCCTAGGCGACCGCCTAGGTCGCCTAATGGGTTGCGCCGGCCCTGGAGGCAGGGCTCATGCCTTGTAAAACAGGGCGAGCAACGTCAGCAGGAATATCCCAGGAGTTACCACCCACTTTAACAGGCTGGATAATTGCAGGGCTCTAGTTCCCATATTTACTTTCTTTCCTCTTTACAGCAAGCCAGCAGGGAGCACTAAGAAACATTTCTTATAGGAACATAATTTTGTTCCATGCGCCTCTGTGTCCACCTGCTGAAGAGAGCCTGGGGGTGGGGGAAGTGGGCAGGCTTGTTCTGCATGTCCCCACCCCCTCACACACTGCATGGAGGCCCTGCTGTAAGGACCCTGCTGGGTTCCAGTTCCACAGGGTTGGGGGGCAGACAGAGAGCAGGCTGGGGCCAGGGTAGAGGCAGGCAGATGAATGGGTTGGGCTCTTGCAGAGTCTCCCTCCATTCCCAACGTCTGGGGAAAGCATCATGTCCAGAGTAGAGGCAAGGGGCTGCCCTACAGAGCCCCACTCTGACTTTGGGGGGATCATCCCACTTCTTCCACAGGGAGAGGGCAAGACAAAGCTCATGCTCCCTGCTGCCAACATTTCTTCTCCTCTCTAGGGCAGGGAGAACAGGACCAGGCTTGTTCACTCCCCTTCCCGCCTTCTTTCCTAGGAAGGGGAGATTAGAGACTGGAACGGAAGGACAGACCTGGTGAATGTCACACTTAAAGGCTCCCCTGAGGTGGTGCAAGCCAGGTCAGCTGGGCCCAATTTCCCCCTCAGACCTATCTAACTTCAGTCCTTTCCAACTTGCACGGGGGTAAGTGAGATCAGAATCAGGCCCATTGACTTTGTTAAAGCTCCCAGAATATCCCATACACAGTTTTTATTGCCCAGCTGATTAGCCCTCACAGAAGACTTGGGGAAGGTTTTATCGAGCAGTAAGTCTGATTCAGGGAGTTTCTTCATTTCTTTTCCATCTCTCTAGCCGTGTGTATTTGCTGCCAACTTCACGAGAGCCGACTGTGCAAGAAATGCAGGGTCAGGCCCCAAGTAAGTGGGGTGCTGAGAGGGGAGGGGAATCATAGTCATGACTGCCTTGGGGGAAAGGTGGGAGAACGCAGGGGGTTAAAACCTGCCAATGAATAGTTATAGAATATCAGGGACCTCAGGAAGTCATCTAGTCCAACCCCCTGCTTAAAGCAGGACCAACCCCCAACTAAATCCCCAAATCCCTAAATGGCCCCCTCAAGGATTGAACTCACAACCCTGGGTTTAGCAGCTGAAGGTGGCATTTCCAGCTCAGGTAGACGTATGCGCACTAGAGTGCTAAAAATAGCAGCGCATCTGTGATTCCGCGAGAGGCCGGCAGGGCGGCCGCCCTGAGCACACAGTGAGGGTCTTGGCTGGGAGTGCACTTGGGCAGCTAGCCGCTCCTGTTGCCGTGGCCACACCATTATGATCAAAGCTAGCATGTTGGGTCTACCTGAGCTGGGAATCACATCTTATTCCTGAATCTGGCAAAAGTCACTTAGTTATTCTGGGCCTCAGGTCCTCACCAGTAAAATGGGGGTAAGAGCACTGCCCAGCCACCCCAGGATGCTCTGAGGATAAAAGCACTGAAGAGTGAGAGCCGCTCAGATAAGTCAGGTAAGTACCTTGGATAGACAGCTAGACACAAACAAAGTGCTGGGCACAGTAGAACACCCCAGGCAGATTGGATTTGATAGGAGCCAAGTGGCATGTCTGAGTGATGAGGGGCATCTGCACAAAGGGCGCCGCAGAAGTGATCTGGTTTCCCGGGTGGGCGCCCCATTGCTCTCTGAAAGTGATGGAGATCCCTTCACCCCCCTCTGGAAGAAGACTCAGAGCTGCTGAAAAGCTCCATTTCCCCACAGACCAGGCCCAGCGAGCGCAGCACAGTGCCATCTCCCCTGCCCATGTGCATCAACCCCGACCTGGCAGGGCCAGCGCTAGGGGCAGGAGAGAGGACGGCTCGTGCTGATTCAGGAAGTGGCTGCTCCCCAGTGCCAGTCGCAATGGGGGTGTTTGGGACATGGAGACGTGCTCTGAGGAACTGGACTGGGGCCATCAACTCACTTCACCCAGGGGCCTTCAAACCACTGTGGGATCCTTAAATGTCCACCAGCCACGCCTAGATTTCAGCCAGCGACCTAGGCCCCAGCCACGCTACAGCCATAAGCAAGCGGGGGATCCAGTTACAGAGCACTTCAAAGCTGTAGCAAAGAGGGGACGTTACGGTGAGGCCCCGTCTACACTACGGCTTTGAACAGTGTTGTAGCTGGGTTCCCTGACTCAACTATGGCTGTGGAGTAACGTTTTCAGAAGCACCCAAGTGACTTAGGAGCCATTTTCAAAAGTAACTTTGGGCCAGACTTTCACAGCTATTTAGGCAGCTCATGACACCGAGAGGTGCTTCTGCAACTCCCTCTAGGCACCTATCTGCATCTTTAGGCTCCTGAATAGCTTTGAAAATCTGACCCTTAAAGTTTACATCTCCCTGAAAGTCAGTGGGAGTTCGGTGTCTAAGTATCTTTGAGGATGTGACCCTAAGTGCCTAGGTCACTTTTACAAATGAGACTTAGGAGCCTAAGGACTTAGGCTACATCTCCACTATGAGCTGGGGTGCGATGCCCTGCTCGTGTGCACATGCCCTGCTAGCTAGCGGGAGTATAAGTAGCATGGGAGCACACTGGCAGCAGAGGCGCGGCTTACCCGTGCCAGGTACAAACCTGCCTGAAAGCGGGGGCATGCACTGTGCCAGCACTGCTGCTTCCTATGCAACAGCAGCTACACCGCGTCTACTCAAGCTAGTGTGAGGGTGTGTACGCGAGCAGGGAATCAACCCCCCAGCTCACAGCCTAGACAGAGCTTAGTCTTGTGGATGAAGGTGAAATGCTCTGTATCCCAGAAACCAAACACCCATACCTACGCGCTTCATCCTTTGGGCAGAGCACCCTGCCTGCTAGGCACAACTGGAGGGGAAAAAAGAAAGGGGGGCCTGCAGGTATCATAAAGCAACAGAGGAACAAAGAGAGTTTATCATCTGTGCCTCTTACTGCCAGTGGATCCTGAATGCGCTTGTTCGATCCAGGGACAGCACAAAGCCTTGACTCTCAGTTTTGTTTTTCTAAAGCCCTGCTTTAGTCATCGTGCCTCAAGGAAAGTGGAGCCCTTCCGAGAACAAGCATGACCCAGCATAGACCGGCTCCTGCATTCCCTGGGCACTCTAATTCCCTTTGGCTTTGGGAGGTGCACAAGGAAAGTAGGAGCAGGTCTGAGAAGCAAATACATGTGACACCAGTGACACCAAAACCACAGCAGTGCTCACTCAGAAATTCAAAAGCCACTAACAGCGGGGAAACCTCGGGAAAAGTTCCCCAAAGCCCTAGCTACAAAATAAAATATTGATCACTATTAATGCAGTTTGTTAAAGAGCAAAGTCCCAGTGGGGAATCAACTGCAGGAGACACAAGCCATTCAAAACTACATAAAGTGCAGTGAATATGGGCCAGGCGTAAATCAGCATCTCTTCATTTCGGTGGCAATAGCATGATTTACACCAGCTGAGAATCTGGCCATTATGTTTGCACATGTCTGATGGGAGGCTGGATGGGTAAACACAAGCACAATGTTGTCAAAGGAAGTAATAATTACTAGGAAATTACTAGTTCTAAAATACACGGCTGGCAATGTGCTACCCTGGCCTCTCTTACCAGCTGTATGGAACGATCTTAGTGATCTCTAATCTAAACAAATCTTCAGAAAAGGCAACATAGTGAAATCAGTCTTGGGTGGGTCAAAAGTTTTCCAAGGAAACTGTTTTTTGATGGAAAATTGGGTTTTCGACTAATAAACATTTTTCACAAAAAGGATCTGCTTTCTGCGGAAAATTTAGATTTTTCATTGAAAAACTCAAATACCCCCAACTCAAAAGATTTTGGCCAAAAAACATGGTTTTGGGTGTGGATCAAATTCTGGGAGGGGTTTCAGCTGAAAATGTCCAGTTTTTGAATTTTTGCGGTGGAAAAAAAAATCAAAATTTTCTGAAGGGGAAAAAAAACAACAGCCCGTTTTTCTTTCAGACGGGGCTGGCTCTGCCCAGGTGCTGGTGAAGTCCACAGTTCCCACTGACTTCAACACACGAGTGGGCGCTCAGCTCTGGGGAAATCAAGCCCCTAGAGCTGCTCCTAGAGCGGGGAACCGCATCTAAACCCGCTACGGTTTTCTAGCGGTTTTTTTGAATGAGAAAATAAAACTATTTGCAAGGAAGGGAGCTTGCAGGGACCGCCCCACGAGCCCCGAGCCCAGCGTTACGCCGGGGCTCGCTGTCCTGCCAGGGAGCGGAGCCTTTGAGTTCCCTTGGCTGCTGGGGGGGTCAGGGCGGCTCCTCTGCACTGGGCATCCCTGAGCCAACATCTCTGGAGCTGCGGGCGCCCCTGGCTCCCGGCTCTGCCTGGCTCGGGGCGCCCCTGGCTCCGGGCTCTGCCTGGCCCCGGGCTCGGGGCGCCCCCGGCTCCCGGCTCTGCCTGGCCCCGGGCTCGGGGCGCCCCCGGCTCCGGGCTCTGCCTGGCCCCGGGCTCGGGGCGCCCCGTGTTCTCCACACTCTGGGTGCCCCCCGCTCACCTTGAAGCCCGGCGGCTCCCGCAGGTCCTTGGTGGGCAGGCACAGCAGCAGGATGCCCACGATGCCGATCACGAAGAGCAGCAGCAGCAGCAGCACCTGCACCGCGATCACCTTCCTGGCCATGGTGCTCGGTCCCTGCCGGGCTGGGACTGGGACTGGGGCTGCTGCATTAGCAGGCGGGGCTTCCTCCTCCTTCCTGGCGCGCTGCCCGGGGGCTGAGACGGGCCAGGAGCCCGCACGCTGCGGGAGGGGGCGCAGGTGATCGGCCCACGGCTCCTCCTGCCGCTCGGGCTGAGACACGGTGGTTGCCGGGGCAGGGATTTCCCTAGACCCCCCTGGGGGAGGGGAGGATGTATACCCCCCCCCTGCATTTCCCCAACCCCTCCAGTTACATGCAGTGCTGCCAATGTAGTGGTTGGTTTGAAATTTGAATTGAAATTGAAACATTCAGACACACACTTTAAAAGCCTACACAGTATATGAGAAAATACTTGTACCTGAGAAAGCAGAATGGGTTTGAAAAGTCTGAACAAAGACTAGCTTCCTCATACAGCTGTTATTTGTGACAATGTCGGCACATCTGTTTTGCTATATTGGCCTATCTAATAATTTCAAATTATTATTTATAAGCAAGGCCTGACTGAGCTCTCCCCTGACAGCTAGTGATGAGCCAGGGATGGCTGGAAAGGCTTCAGGACCAGACTGTATTTACATGAACACATCTACTCTGCCTGGGTATCCAGCAGACAGAAAATGATCAATTTTGGCTGGTGTTGGGTTATATTATATGTGGGGGTTATGAAATCCTTGTTATCTTTATTGTATGAGTAAAGGGCAGCAGAACTGTACTTAGCCTGACTGAATGAGGGGGTCTCCCTCAGTGCTGAATTTGTACTAGGGCTTGCCAGGGCTGAGCCCCGGCACCTCTAGGCTTGGCAGTTCATAGCCCTGGGACCTCTGGGCTTGTCACATCAGTTATGAAAGTAACAAACTTTCTTGAGCCCCGGCAACTCTTTTGTTACAAATTAAGCACTGGTCACTCAACTGCACTGCACTCCATAAGCAGGAGGTTTGGATGCCAGATCCTAGTGAAGAGAGAGCGGGTGGGGCACAGGTGTTTGGCTTGGTGGTGTGGGCTCTGCCTAAGAGTCACAGGCACTATTTGACCTGCCCCTCTCTCCTGTTTAGAGAGAGCGCTGATTAGGCTTCATAAGTGACCACTAGAGCTGAAATCACTGATAATCAGGTCTAAGTGCTTAGACCTGCTGGGGACAGTGTATCTGTGGAAGAGACGGCCCAGCCTGCACTAGCAGCAAGGTCCCCACCCCACCCCCCGAGAGACTGACTTGCAGAGGTCACAGGGAATCATTGAGTGATCCATCCCCTGTCGTCCACTCCCAGCTTCTGGCGAACAGAGGCCTGGGACACTCAGAGCATGGTGTTGCAACCCTGCCCATCCTGGCTCCATGAACTTATCTAGTTCTTTTTTGAACCCTGTTATAGTTCTGGCCTTCACAACATCCCTGGCAAAAAGTTCCACGGGTGACTGTGCGTTGTGTGAAGAAATACTTCCTTTTGTCTGTTTTAAACTTACTGCCTATTCATTTCATTGGGTGACCCTGGTTCTTGTGTTAAGTGAAGGGGTAAATGACACTTCCTTATTCATTTTCGCCACACCAGTCAAGATTTTATAAGCCTTATCATATCCCCTTTTAGTTGTCTCTTTTCCAAGCTGAAAAGTCCCAGTCTTTTTAATCTCTCCTCATATGGAATCTGTTCCATACCGCTCATCATTTTTGTTGCCCTTCTCTGTACCTTTTCCAATTCCAATATATCTTTTTTGAGATGGGGTGACCAGAAGTGCATGCAGTATTCAAGAGATACCACACACTACAAACTGGAGGCCAATGTTAAGTGCATTGTCACTTGTTAATCCTGAAGTTGGACACTGGTTTCGAACAAGACTGGCAAATGCTTGCTATCTTTCTGAAAAAACTCAGCTGACTCTCTAGAAGCATGCGGTGCAACAGTGAAAGACTCAGCAGTTGAAAAAGTGAAGAACTCTCCCACCATATTCAAAATATGTGCATACATGGCTGATGAAGCACTAATGCAAATAGGCATCAAGTATTAAGTCATTGCATATGTTATCTTGATGTCCGTGGTAGGGCAGTAGGTGCATTCTAGATGTTCAGGTTATAGAAGACACATCAGCTGCATCTGTGACATCTTAGAAGAGTTAAATGCTTGTAAATTGAACCCCAAACAGATGGCTGCTTGTGCATTTGATGGAGCTACAAACTTCTCTGGAAGACATAGTGGAGTACAAGCTTTGCTCAGAGAAAAGTGTAACCCTAATCTCTCCTATACACACTGCAGAGGCCATCTATTCCAGCTAGCGCTAGTACAAGCTGCAGAATCTTAAAAAGACATTAAAAAGCCACAAATTTAATGGCTTTTTTAATACTCTTTTTTTTTCAGCAAGAGTCCAAAAGGACTGAACGTCTTGGAAATAAATAGAAGATACACTGGGATTGAAGTTCAAATTAGTCCAGCCTGGGAAAACCTGCTGGCTTTCTCATGAGCGATTCTTGGCTGTTGTCTTACAATTACTGCAACGGTTATTACTGGCTTTGGAAAGCATCCACCAAGATAGGACAGATCTAAGTAGTGAGGCTGGTGGACTACTTTTGTTACTAAGGCCTGGTCTACACTGGGGAGGCGGGATCGACCTAAGATACGCAACTTCAGCTACAAGAATAGCATAGCTGAAGTCGACATACCTTAGTTCGACTTACCTCGCGTCCTCATGGTGCAGGGTCGATTGCTGCGGCTCCCCCGTCAACTTTACTTCCGCCTCTCGCCGATACACTACACGCGATAAATCGATCCCTGATAGATCGATCTCTACCCGCCGATCCGGTGGGTAGTGTAGACGTACCCTAAGTTCAGAGAAGACTATCGCCATTCTCTCTCTTTTAAGGCTACTGTTGAAACCACTTGGGTCATTAAACAATGTCATCTGGGCATCTGCTACAACAGTAGTAGATCTTTGTCCAGCAATAGAAGCTACCCGTGGATCAATCAGAGATATCCATTGAAAATGTACTGGAA
Organism: Platysternon megacephalum; assembly: GCA_003942145.1. Classification (NCBI taxonomy): domain Eukaryota; kingdom Metazoa; phylum Chordata; order Testudines; family Platysternidae; genus Platysternon; species Platysternon megacephalum. Next base: position 982,559 of record QXTE01000349.1, read on the forward strand.
GAAGCAAAGACTTCAGTCCAGAAGTTGACTAAAGAAGGTACTTATATTGACTCCTTAAGTGAAGAGGACAAGAAGTGCTTGTTAAACCAGCTGAAAAAGTACACAGACTTGATTCTTACAAATCTACAATAGCGATTTCTGGATTCTACTCAACCTCCACGTAGCTTTTACAGATGCCTGTCTTATAAAACACCTACAGTTGAGTGGAGTGAGGCGCTGTGACGTTGCACTCCATATGATTTGATGAAAATATGCTAATGAATGTGAATATAATGTAACTGGAATATGCTTCATGCAAAAGGTCTCTGGTAAAGTATCATTACAAAGCTTATAATCTACTGAGTGTGTTCATCCTATTTGTATGAATGTATCATTCTTGTATCTGAAACTAGGAATATAAAATATAACTCTGAGGTCCTATTGTAGTTATGCAAAGTGTGGGCCATTAATGGTGGTTCAGAATCTTGATGGCTCCCATCAACTAAATAATTGACTGTAGATGGCTCTGCTTATTTGCAAGCCTTCCTGTGAGTCAGGCCCAGAAGAATGAAGGCTTGGGGTCTCACAGGACATGTAACCATGTCACCTGGTACTGGAATCCATCTTAAACCTGGTGCTTTTCCATTTAGAAGGAGAGGTGGGGACCCAGAGAGACAAAAGATTCCTGCCTTGTGCCAAAGCTATCTAAGGGGGTGGAACAGAACAAAGGGGGCTGCAGTCATGAGAAATCCCCTAGCTACTACCTGAGCTGGAACAAGGACTGTACCAAGGGAAAGGATGGGGCCCACACTAGGAAGGAGTCTAGTCTATGAAAGAAGTTTATTGGAACATCTCTGAGGGTGAGATTTACCTGTATTCAGTTTCTTAAATGTATTAGGCCTAGACTTGCGTAGTTTTGTTTTATTTGGTAATTCACTTTGTTCTCTCTGGTATTATTTGGAACCACTTAAATCCTACTTTTTATATTTAATAAAATCACTTTTTGCTTATTAATTAGCCCAGAGCAAGTAATTAATACCTGGGAGAGCAAACAGCTGTGCATATTTCTCTATCAGTGCTATAGAGGGCTATGTGATCAGGACAGAATAGAATTTTGTGTTCTGAAAGAAATCGCCTTCTGCCTGATCATGAGCATATCATGAAGGACTGGAAATAATGGACACACAAGACGACACCAAAGAGTGCAAAATTACAACAAGAAACCAAGACGGACGTAGATGTCGTGCTTCGTAGAAGTCTTGAGTAGCCAACTTTAATTTTTGTGATGATTTTAAAACATGAGTTAAATCTAATAAAATGGTCATGAAACATTTTTCAGTTTTTACTATGGTGCCATACAGCCCACCTTTGCCCTCACGGTCTCAATCCTTGTCGGCCCTCAAACCCCCCTGAATATTCCAACACCCCCCCTAATTTCAATTCCTGGGGAAAACACTGCCGGGGCTGCTGCTGCGCCGGGCTGTGCGCGCTGCGCCCCAGGGCTGGGGCCTGGCCAGGTGGGGGCCCGGGCACTCGCTCACTCCCCTTTGATCTCCCAGCTGCCCTTAGCAGGGCCCCGTGTCCCGCTGGGCTTTGCAGGCAGTGGTGGCGCTGCGCTGGGGCAGCCAGCCGCCCTTCTTGGCTCTCTTGTCCCAGGCTGAGCCTGCGTGCGGCAGTGGGGCAGCCGGGGGTTGGCCTGCAGCTGCTAGCCCCAGTTACAGGCCCCCTGGCTGTGCCTTCACTGCTACTTTAACCTGCCTTAAGAACACCCCTTTGGGGGGAGGTCCACACAGAGCAGGAGCGAGCCCCCAGCATAGGTGGAGTGATGTGGGGCAGGGGGCTTGTGTTAGTGCACACAAGTGGTTTTGTAGACAGCGCTTTGAGCTCGGTTTGTGAAACCCAATGGTCCCCCATCCTAGTCGCAGCTTCAGAGCACTGTCTACACAGCTCTTTTCGCTAGCGCAAGGCCCACTCGCCCAGCCTGGACTGGGAGGCTCGCTTCCACACTCACTCCAAAATGCTGTGTAGACATCTCCTTGTTTGCAGTGTAGACCCAGGATGGTCACTGACAAGTTCCCTAAATACCATCCATTCCAGTGCTTCCAGGAACCCAGCCCTGCCAGCGCGATGTGTGTGCCAAGTCACGGCGGGGGTGGGGTGGGGGGAAGGCAGTGTGCTCTTAACAATGACGTACCCCCATCTGATACCGGACAAAACAACGCCCGGTTTTGTCCCAGTACCGGACAGGGGACAACCCTCTCAAAAAGACTGCCCAGTTTAATAGCGGATGAATGACTTCCCTACGGAGACATACCCTGTGTGCTTCCTGCCGGAGTTGGCAAGCCATGTTCTGCGTTCTGCTAGGGTACCTCTACACTGGAGCTGGAGGTGTCATTTCCAGCTCAGGTACACGTACCCATGCTGGTTCTGACCCAGCTAGTTCGCTAAAAATAGACACGTAGCCACCGCAGCCAACTGGAGAGGCTAGTAGCCACCCTGAGTACGTGCCTAGGGCCTTGGATGGATGCGTACTCGGATGGCACTGGGGCTGCTACACTGCTGTTTTCAGTGCACTAGCTCCATCAAAGCTAGCGCGTGTATGTCCCCCAAGCTGGGAATGACGTCTCTAGCTCCAGTGACTACTCACCGTCTGACAAATGTGGGGGTGGGGTGAGCCCTGCTGCACCCGCTTGATTTAACCGCTTGAGAAGGGATTCTACACCCTCCTGCTGTAATGGACTGGAGTGGGCGACAGTGCCTGCCCAGGGGGCAGCAGGACCACCCCTTTCTGAGCATGGGGTCGGTTTCCAGAGGGGTAGGACTGCAGGGATGGGTGGAGCCTTGCTTCAAACTTGAAGCTGGGAGAGGAAGACGGGGTGAACCTCTCCGGCTGCCTTGTTCTATACACTCCCCCCTGGAGCTCTGGTACTGGCTGCTTTCGGAGACAGGACACTGGGCTAGGTGGACCATTGGTCTGACCCAATATGGCTGTTCTTATGTTCTTGAACTGAAACTCTGAAGGGCTCAGTGAGTACCCCCCCCCTTCTTTCACCCTCTGACCATTTCCTAGGTTCCACTGGCTGCTAGTTTTAGAGTAGAGCTGGTCAGTCAATTCACCTGTGCATCTGCTGTGAACCTTCCGGGAGGGGTCCACTGCCAGGCACCAGCTCATGACCCTCATGGGATGGCAATGCTGGGGCCTTAAAAGGTAGGGCCATCCCTAGGAACATGTCACCAGTGTGGCTGCACCCACATGACGCCCTCTGCACCCCCATGCAGTGTCAAATGTGGGTGCGCTGCATTGATTTTGTGGCAGCAGCAAGGAGTGAGGGTGCAGGCTACTGAGCCCTGGGGAGGGTCAGAGGAGGAGACAGAAGTGCCAGGCCTGGGAGACACCTAGAAAGAGGTGAGTTAAGGAAGGGGTTATAAGAACATAAGAACGGCTATCCTGGGTCAGTCTAATCCATCTAGCCCAGTAGCCTGTCTTCCGACATGGCCAATGCCAGGTGTCCCAGAGGGAATGAACAGAACAGGTAATTATCAAGTGATCCATTCCCTGTCGCCCATTCCCAGCTTCAGGCAAACAGAGGCTAGGGACACCATCCCTGCCCATCCTGGCTAATAGCCATTGATGGACCTATCCTCCATAAATTTATCTAGTTCTTTTTTTAACCCTGTTATAGTCTTGGCCTTCTCAACCTCTGTACATCTATGCCTCTGTAGGTCCAGGCTGGATGGGATCAGGGGTCAACAGGCCCATAGGTTTATGATCCATGTGTAAGGTCTGAGGCCTTTCTTTGCAGCCACATTAGGACAGCAGCAGCCATGAGCAGAAAGTCACATCCTCACTTTCCCTCTAAATTATACCAAAATAATGAAATATTGGATCCATTGTTAAGGTACAGCTAATCAGGAGTCAAGTTTCACTATATAAACTGGGGTCCAAAAGGAAGTTCTTTGGAACCTAACTCCAGGTCATAACCCAAGATCAGAGCTGCCAGACCTCAGCACCCTGCCAACCACACTGTGCAGAAGCTGGAGGAGCCCCAGATGACCTGATCCTGACTGGCCACCAGGAAAAGTTTGTCTGCCTTATTGGGAGTGCTCAGCATTGTATGCTTAGCATGAGTATTCTGTTTTGGTAACTGTTAATAAATAGAGGTTAAGAATATTACCATGTAAGGCTCTTTCACTGGTAAAAGGCCCTGCAAATGTGCAGACGATTATGCCCTGAGCCCTAGAAATTGGGTGTGGGTGGCCCTGAGCCCTAGGAATAGGGTAAGGGTAGGTGCTTTTTGCCCGGAGCACTAGGAACTGGGAAAGGGTCGGGGATGCCTAAATTAACCAGATTATGCCATGAGCCCACGGAAGGGTAAAGGTAATGTTGGGGGCAAATTCCTAAAGTTGAGTGTTTGTATTGTTTGTATCATTATGATTTATTGTACTTATATGAAATCCATTTTGTGACCCAACATGGAGGATTTGGTCATGGGATTAGAAGGGCAATTGGAGTGTTTCCCGCCCTTTTTAACGGTCAGTGGTGGCGCCAGTGGTAAACAAGGACCAGTTTGGACCGGATTGACCCGAGGATTCTACAGGGCTTCCCTCAGGGGTTGGCACCAGAGAATCTCTATGAGGCCAGCAGTTACCTCAGCTGGGGGCTACTCATCCAAGAGGCAGGTGCGCGGGTTCTGCTTCCACAGGCCATCGAGACTCCAGACCAGTTGTCATCCACAGCCATTACCATCTCCAACTGTCACCATCCGTCGTCGTTATCNCGCTGGGGCAGCCAGCCGCCCTTCTTGGCTCTCTTGTCCCAGGCTGAGCCTGCGTGCGGCAGTGGGGCAGCCGGGGGTTGGCCTGCAGCTGCTAGCCCCAGTTACAGGCCCCCTGGCTGTGCCTTCACTGCTACTTTAACCTGCCTTAAGAACACCCCTTTGGGGGGAGGTCCACACAGAGCAGGAGCGAGCCCCCAGCATAGGTGGAGTGATGTGGGGCAGGGGGCTTGTGTTAGTGCACACAA
>QXTE01000349.1:997349-1044943 GCA_003942145.1 Platysternon megacephalum
AAAAGGAAAAAATTCATTTTGGGCTGAATGAAAAAATTTGTTTGACCTAAAATTAAATGTTTAATTTATATTCGGAGTGCTTTTTAAATACTAAAATTGAAGGAAAATTTTGCAACAAATAGTCATTTCAAACTGAAAAATTGAAATGGTTTTTGAAAATGTCAGAATCTGTTTGTTTTTCAACACAAACAATTCAGTGAAACTGACAGAAATTTGCCAAATGGTTCGGTGTCCCCGAATTTGTGTTTTTCACCAAAGTATTTGTTGCCCAGCTCGTGTTATTATACCATGCCCATCATCAGAGCATCTGAGCAGCCTGCTGAATCCTAGCACTAGTGCCTCCTACATGGCTGTTCTATTGCTAAAGAAATGTATCCTGGTCAATTGAAAACCCAGCTTCACCCTGCAAGACAGCGGCTCTTTCCTTGCCTCAGTAAAGATCTTCCACGTGGCGACACCATGCTAAGTACCCAGCACCCTATTTAACCATAAATTCCTTCCACGTGGCTTCCATCACTGCCTGCAAACTGTTTGTAAACAAGGGCATTTCTCTTTCACGGTCCCATTTTCTCCCACAGCAAAGTCACTGGGCTGACCAAGTGTTCAGATACCAGGGTGATGGGTGCAGCATAATGACCTCAGTCTCAATCTGATAGCAAGGGACTGATGTTGCATGCATAGAGTTGGGAGTGCATTTCATGACAACGTTGAAGGAGGCTGAATGTGGTGGGAGAAGGAGCCCATCTTTCAACAAAGCAACCTTCAGCACTGTACGTGTGGTGAAGGATAATGCCAGTTTTCTCTCTCAGTCCTCCCCATGGGGGATATTCTCCTCTCTGCAGACGAGCCAGCATAAGACCTAGGCACCATATAGACTCCCAAGGCCTAGTCACCCCTTAAGTGCACTTAACTGATGCATAGGCATTGTGCTGTACCTCTGCATCCGAAAAACAGCATCAGAGTCCCTGATTGGAACCTGTGCAGTGAGAGAACAGGAACAATAACAGGTTTGCCTTCATTTCTGAACTGCACAGAGAGAGATTGCTGAACTGGTGAACTCTGCACCCAGCTGGGAAATTGACAGGGAGTATCCTTGCATGTAGCTGAAAGCCGGACCCTGGGCAAATGCTGTTTTTCCTGGATTCATAGATTCCAAGACCAGAAGGGACCACTGTGATCAGTCTGACCTCCTGCATAGCCAGGGTGTAGAACTGCCCCAAAATAACTCCTAGAGCAGATCTGTTAGAAAAACCTCTAATCTTGATTTTAAAATGGTCAGTGATGGAAAATTGGTAAGTTGTTCCAATGGTTAATTACTCCCACTGTTTAAAATGTATGCCTTATTTCAGGTCTGAATTTGTCCAGCTTCAACTTCAACTGGATCGTGTTAGAGCTTTCTCTGCTAGGTTGAAGAGCCCGTTATTAAATATTTATTACCCAGGTAGGTACTTAGAGACTGTAATCAAGTCACCCCTTCACTTTCTCTTTGTTAAACTAAATAGATTGAGCTCCTTGTGTCTATCACTAGAAGGCAAGTTTTTAGTCCTTTAATCATTCTCATGGCTCTCCTCTGGACCTTCTCCAATTTATCTACATCCTTCCTGAATAGTGGACATCAGGACATAGGATTCCAGCAGAGGTTGCACCAGTGCCAAATACAGAGGTAAAATTACCTCTCTACTCCTACTTGGGATTCCCCTGTTTTTGCATCCAACGATCCCATTAGCCACAGCATTGCATTGGGAGATCATGTTCAGCTGACTATCCACCATGACCTCCAAACCCTTTTCAGAGTCACTGCTTCCCAGGATAGAGAGCTCTTTTAAAATTCTTGGGTGCAAGATATCCGGACCTGCTGTTTTAAAAATGTTTGACTTTAGTAGCTGCTATTTAACATCCTCCTGAATTAGTATTGGAATGGAAAGAGTGTCAGCATCAGCATCAAGCACCTGTTTCTTCCCCCCAATAAAGAACAGAAATATTTATTGAACCCTTCTGCTTTTTCTCCATAACTATTGATAATTTGTGTGACCTGTGCATGTGAGCAAGAAGCAGCCAGCCAAGCATCTCAGAGTAGAGGACTCACTGTACCACCACAGAGGAGTGGTTATCTCAGCTGTTTGTCACCAATACCTGATGCTTCAGAGGAAGGTGAAAAATCCCCAGCATGCATCTCACCAATTGTGCATGGGGAGGGGTGGGGGAGAAATTCCTTCCTGAGCCCTGAAGGTGGCTGGTTGAAGCTCTGAAGCATGAGATTGGGTTATAGTTGTTGTCTTAATGCCGAGCTGCAAGTGTTCTGAGCATGGCGAGGACAATGCAGAGCTTCCTGTTCTCTCCATGGCCTAGAAGGGAGGGTCCCAAGTCCCANGTCCCAAGTCCCACTCTGCCAGCTGGGCAGCCACTCAGCTCTTCACGACACCCCCTCTGGAGCTGCAAAGCCCTTTGTATTCCATGGCAAGAGCATCAGCCACCTCCATCCATTTGCCCACTCTGTACCCCCTGGCTCAGAGCTCCTTTCCCTGGCCCTGACGCACACATCTGCCGTGGGCTCTCTAGGCGTTTGGTACCTTTGTGATGGCTCATCTGTAACCCATGAAGACAATTTGCCCACGTCCTCTTAAGTAACAGTTAAGAACTTACCTGCCCCTCGTTGGCTCAGTGGCGCTTTCCAGAAGGAAGAGGGTCTCTTGACAACTTTCTGGTCGACACTTGTTTGAAGGCAGCCCGGGTTTTTAAACAAACCAAACCAGACACACAACGTAACATTTCCATCTTGTTTTAATAAAGGTTTCATGAGCAGAAGAGAGGCAAACTGATGGAGTCAGTAAGGGGCAAGTAATCACCCCACATTGGCTACCATGGGTTAGGGAGAAGCCTTCTGTTCTCCACTTCTCTTTGCAAGGCCAGCCCCGCTGTGTGGGTTGTGCTGCAGAAGGGGGCCGTCTACAAAGGAGGAGTAAAGGCACCCATAGCGTCCCCCCTCCTTTGTAAAAGTAATCTACAGGAGTGAGCTGGACCAAGTCTAAAACCCGCCAAGAAACACAGCCAGACTGTCTAAAGAGCAGAGTCAAAGCTGGCCCTGTTCGTTAGGGGACAGTCACGGGGATTCGCCATCTCAACGGCTGGCCAGAGCCCGTGAGGAAAATGAAGAGGTTTGTTAAAAAACACCCATTGTCATAAAAACAGGGTGTCCCTAGCAGGTATCCCATCGGGTCTGAACGGCACATTGGAAAAATCCACCCCAGGGTTTCAAGTAAAGAACTCTCTTGTCCTGAAGCTACNGAAAAGGTCTGAGGCAGAAAACTTGTTTCAAGAGTTCGCTGTAAAGTTGATTGAACTGGCCCTGTGCTGCCCAGCAGAATAAAGCTATTTGAGAGCAAGCTCCCACCTTTAGAGCAATCAAAGCCTAAATGCATCCTGGGATGTGGGTACAAAAAGGTGATGACTTCTTAGGCAAAAGATACAGAAGCGGAAAGTGAATTTTTTTAAAGCAACATGGTGTCATTGTTTTAATCTGTGTGTAAACTAAAGCAGCAGAGGAACTCACAGGAATCCTGGCATTCGGCTGCAGTTTATATATAATTTTTGTTATATCTATTGGGGAATATTGAGAGAAACTCAAAATAACATTAAACTGTTTCACACAGAGAGTGGGGTTCAGTCTGTGATATGAGCGTTCAATATTCATGGATTTAGGGAGGAGATGATTAGCTCTGGGTTATAAGTAGCTGGGAAGGCCATTTTGATTTAAATTGATTTTTTGTAACTATGTGTCTAAACTTCCAAACAATAATAGCAGAATTATTGCTGGGTGTACTCTCCCTACACCATCCTCTTAGTTTTGATTGGAATATATCTTTCATTGTTACTTAAATTGATTGGCATGTAACTGGACTGGCATCCCTACCATCTTAGTACTGAAATCACCTGCTTAGTGAACAGACTGAGGCTATAAATTTATTAGTGGGATTATAGTTTGTGATAAATTCACCACTGTGTGATAATATTTAGTATAAGCTCTTACTCCCCAGTGAGCTGATCTTTCCATCCTGATAAATTTCAAGATTGTGTGACATTCTCTTCAAATTTTCAAATATTGACCTGGATTTTATCAGCTGCAATTTCCTATTTTCTCTTCCAATTCTATTTTTGATCGATAAAATATATACATTTCCAAAGAAGTCCCAGCTCTGTGGTTTGGCTGAGCCGCACAATATTCTGAGAACTCGACAGAGGTGACACTGTCAACTGAGCTCCCCAAAGGCATAAATATCGCATAGGCTGCCTGTTGTCCTTACAAGGAGTGCAGTCACACCCAGTCACAGCAGCCTCAGGAAACGTTTGGAAGAGCTCAGTGTTATACAGTCTCCATCACCCTACAGGTGTCTCTGGGTAGCTTCCCTTTAACAAAGTTTATTTGCCTTTTCATCTAAAATCCTCCCCTGGGTTTACATTGTTACATTGTTTTGTGAGCATTAAAACACACAAATCCCTATTTGATCTTATCTGGAACTAAAGACAGACCCTCCCTGTCCCCAGGCTGATTAGGCTGGGGGTGGGAGGTTTGGGTCTCAACATGCCCTGGCCCGGTGTGTCTTAGCTGGCAGCTCAGAGAAGGTCTCAGGTCTCAGTGCTGTGCGAGGGAGCCCTGAGAATTTTCTCCATCACACCAGAGGGCTGGTTTATGATGCTCCCTAAGGTACCCAGGGCACCCCCTGTTGAATTACACACCTACTCAGCCTCCACCCCCACCCTTCATCTTAAAACTTCCCCCTCAGCAGGAAGGCTTGGCTAGGAGCAGCGCCAATTGTAAACAAACAAAAGAGGCAAGGCAGAGTTGTGGTGCTAAGAGTGGAAGCCCCCCGGATTGTCAGAGCCTGTCGTGGGCAGCACTGCTCCGCAGAGATGGAGGGGCTTCCCGGGCCCAGGAAGAGAGCCACATACCACTGAGATCAATGGCCAAACTCCCAGAGACTTCCTGGGGGCTGTGATTTGGCCCTTGCTCAGGGAAGATAGTGCAGGTCCATGGATAACACCCAGGACCCCAAGTCACAAAATCCCTGGAAGGGAAGGGACAGGACAGGGCTCCAGGCAGGGGGGTTGGAGGGAAAAGCCTTCCACAGACCCTTAGGTAAGTAACCCTCTCCACCCTGAACCCTACCCCCTTGGATGTGAGTATGAAAACCTCCCTTCCTTTGCACAGAGCCAGTCGCCTGCTGGCTGCTGCTGTCCGTTTACTATGTGTCTGGTCTCCCTCTGGTGGCAGGCAAAGGAGAACGCCCCGGATCTGGCTGTCCAGGCTCTGATGCTGCTCCAGGATGCACCAAAGGGGATGCACTAGGAAACCATTTACATTTGCTCCTCATGCAGCTCCCTGGGTGTCAGTTCTCCTCTTCTGTCCACTTCTCCGGCTTCCAATCAGGGAGGAAAGAAAGGCAACAGGATTGGTTTCCCTCAGGGCTACAAACAGGCAGCCGGGAAGGACAGGGCCTCCAGGAAACGCTCACATCTGAAGTATGTAGGATGCTGGGCCGCCTGCCAGGATCAGTGGAGGTCATGTCAGCTCCAGGGAGCCACGTCTTTCGGCCTCTCCTGCCCCCGTCCTACATGGTACGGTGCTGCTTGCCAGACCGGAGCAGGCAGAACGCTGTCCCCAGTGCCATCAGGATTACAGCCACGAAGAGGAGGACGAGGACAACCCAGGAGCTGTAGTTCGCGCCCTTTTGGAAGCCCACTTCCTCAGCTGGGATCATGTTGGTGAGGTTCAGCATGTAGCCCAGGGCCCACCCAATGGAAGTGTCCCCAGCCTGTGAAAACAGCAGGACAAAGCAGCTCAGAGTCTTGCTAGTAACGATGCCTCATGAGGGTACGTCTACACTGCAGTCAGACAACTGCGGTGGGCCCCTTCCACCTGACTCGGGCTAAGGGGCTCGGGCTAAGGGGTTGTTTCATTGCGGTGTTGACGTTCCGGCCTGAGCTCTGGGACTCTCCCACCTCGCTCCTGCCTGAGCCCAAACATCTACACCGCAGTTAGCTTCTTAGCCAGGGACCTGTGAGCCAGCTGGCACGGGCCAGCCACGGGTGTGTAAGTGCAGCGTGGACGTACCCTCAGAGGCTAGGAGTAGTAGCTGCAGTAGCAAAGGGAATCACCCATTACCCTGCCTGTTCCCCCCGCTGCTACTGTGACCCTCTCCTGGTCTCCCTCATCATCATCAATTCTTAGCCCTTGCTCATCCTGAGATCTCGAAAGGCTTCACAACGGTGGGCAAAAAACAGCTGCCTTGTCAAGGTGGGGAACGGGAGGCCCAGAGGAGCTGTGACTCCCAGCAAGCCAGTGAGGTGAACAGAACCCAGGCGCCCCTGTCCTTTGCTCCATTCCCAGGACCCTGCTACCTTTAGGCAACAGAACGAAGCAGTTCTGGAGACCAGTGCACAGCCCTGCGCTCGACTACTGCCATCCTGGCAGTGCCTGAGGAGTAACGGGCGTGCGTGGAACAGAGCTGCTGGTGCTGCTCCTGGGCGGGGCTCCTCCTTGTGCCCTGCTCCCCATGCAGTGCTGCCTGTTTTCTTCGCCCCTGCATTCTGTTTACAGAGGAACTGGGCTCAGCGGGCCAGATCCTGATCTTTTTTATACCAGCGTAAATCCAGTGTAACTCCACTGATCTCAGTAGAGCCACTCCTGATTTATACCAGAGTAACTGAGATCGAAATCTGGGCTGAGTTTACATCCTCCATAGTCAGGAGCTATTTTCTCCCTGGGAAAAGGCCGTGTGAAGTTCAGCACAATGTGGCCTGTTCCCCCCAAGGCTAAGGAAGTGTTTAAGAACATAAGAACAGCCATAGTGGGTCAGACCATGGTCCATCTAGCCCAGTGTCCTGTCTCCAACAGTGGCCAGTCACTGAGCTTCAGGGGGAGTGTACAGAACAAAGCAGTTCTGGAGAGATCCACCCCTGTCACCTAGCCCCAGCTTCTGTCAGTCAGAGGTAAGGGTCACCCTAAGCATGGGGCTATATCCCTGACCATCTTGGCTAGTAGCCATTGATGGACCTGTCCTCCATGAACTTATCTAGTTCTTTTTGGAACCCAGTTATACTTTTGGCCATCACAACATCCCCTGTCAGTGAGTTCCACAAGTTAACTGTGTGTCGTGTGATAAAGTCCTTCCTCTTGTTTGTATTAAACCTGCTGCCTGTTAATTTCATCTGGCAACCCCTGGTTTTTGTATTTTGGGAAAGGGTAAATAACACTTCTCTATTCATTTTCTCCTCACCATTCACGATTTTAAACACCTCTATCATATCCCGCCTTAGTCATCTCTTTTCAAAAATGAACAGCCCTAATCTTTTTAATCTCTTCTCAGACAGAAGCTGTTCCATACCCCTGATTATCTTTGCTGCCCTTCTCTGAACCTTTTCCAATTCTACTATGTCCTTTTTGAGATGGGGTGACCAGAACTGCACACAGTATTCATGGATTTATAAGGTGGCATTGTGGTATTTACTGTCTTATTTTCTATCTCTTTCCTAACAATCCCGAACATTCCATCAGCCTTTCTGCTGCTGCGCACTGAACGGAAGTTTTCCGAGAACCATCCACAATGTCCCATTGGCCATTTCTCCTCCTCTGAGGCATCTTCTCCAGCTCACAGAATGAGCAAAAGCAAAAACCAAAAGCAACTGTCTGACCTGGGGAGGATCCCTGTCCCTGCAAAAAGCCTTTACTTGAGCTCATTTCCTGCAGGGATCCTGGCAAAACCCATCAGACTAGGGCTTCCCCATGTCCTATGTTTGCAAACAATGAGAGACATGGACAGATGCTGCATGGCAGAGCCCAGCTAATGGCAGGACCCCATCTGGGCTGAATACCAACCTTTTTCTGGAAGGCGATGTTGGGGAAAGAGCTCTCATTGAAGCGGTAGCCCTTAGTGATCAGCAAATAAACAAAGTTGGCAACCGCACAGTAATCCGGCAACCTCTTCTCCTGCTCTGGGGCTTTTTGCAGCAGCTGGACACCATGGGCGGGGAAGAAAGAGGGGACAGAAAGAAGAAGAGATGAGTCCTCCCTGCTCTGGCCCATCAGAATCGGTTATAGACCCTTCGCAGGGAGGGGGACCTGGGACGGGGAGGCGCAGGGAAGCTGCAATTACACCCTTCTTCCACCAGGGGCTGCTGTGGCCTCAGGGCAGCGGGCTCATGGGCAGGAGCAGACAGCCGCAGAGAGGGAGGGGGCAGAGGCTGCTCTCCTCACAGCACCCTGCCCACGGGGCCAGGTGAGGAGGCACAGGATATGTGGGGTGGGGGGGATGGACAGAGCGGGGCACACGGGGGTGCTGTGGGGGGGGGTCACACAGATGGGTTCAGAACGGCTAGTCAGGGGGACAGACTGGGGCAGGGACACAGGAGCTAGTGGGTGACAACATTGAGCCAGGGGCTGAGTGGGAGTGGGGGTGCAGGGTCACGTGGGGGCTAGGGTTGCCAACTCTAATCACACAAACCCAAACACCATTGCCCCGCCCCCTTCCCCGCCTCTTCCGCACGGCCATGCCCCTGCCCCGCCCCTTCTCTGAGGCCCCACCCCCCCACTCCCTCCTTCCCTCCCTCCCTCACTCTCCCCCCCCCTCACTCACTTTCACCAGGCTGGGGCAGGGGGTTGGAGTGCAGGAGGGGGTGCAGGCTCTGGGTTTGGGGCCAAGGGGTTTGGAGTGTGGGAGGGGGCTCTGGGCTGACCCTGGGGGAAAGGGTTGGGGTGCAGGAGGAGGTGTGGGCTCTGGGAGGGAGTTTGGGTGCGGGATGGGGTGCAGGGTGTCGGCTCTGGGAGGGAGTTTGGGTGCAGGGTCTGGGCTCTGGCAGGGGTGCGGGGGAGGATGCGGTATCTGGGAGGAAGTTTGGGTGCGGGAGGGGGTGTGGGCTCTGGGAGGGAGTTTGGGTGCGGGATGGTGTGCAGGGTGTCGGCTCTGGGAGGGAGTTTGGGTGCTGGCTCTGGGCTGGGGCAGGGGGTTGGGGTGAGGGGGGGCAGCATTTACCTCAGGCGGCTCTCGAAAGCAACCAGCACATCTGTCTAGCAGCAGCTCCTAGGCAGTGGGGCCAGGGGTCTTCGCGCACTGCCCCAGCCCACGGGCACCGCCCCTGCAGCTCCCATTGGGGGTGGCTGAGTGGGGATGCAGGGACACATGGGGAATGGGGGCCGTGGGGGTGCATGGACACATGGGGATGGGAGGAGTGGAGGTGGCTGAGTGGGGGTTAAGGGACACATGGGGAATGGGAGGCGTGGGGGTGCATGGACACATGGGGATGGGAGGAGTGGAGGGGTCTGAGTGGGGGTGAAGGGACACATGGGCTCCTCCCCCATCTGACCTTGGGCTGCCAGGTGAGGAGGAGGCACTGAGCCAGCCTGGCCACAGTGCGGCAGGGGGAGGAGGTGGAGCAGCGCAATCTGGACCGGCTGCCTCTCTGCTCAGCCACCAGCCAGCTGCCCGCGTCCACCCATGCCAGTGTGGTGCTGCCGCTGCTCCCTGGCCCGCCACTTCAGCTGAACCCCAACAGGCAGGGGATGGAGCCGGCCACCGGGGACCCAGTCTGTGGGGCACAGCGGCTGCCTGCCCCCGTGCGGGAGCCGCACATTGAGCCACGGTGCTGGCAGACAGAGAGGCCGGCGGGCATCGGGCTGAGATCTGGGGGGGAGGAGGGAGATGGAAGGGACTTGCCCCCAGAGGTTCAAGTCAAGACTGGGGACATCCAAGATCCTGTATTTTTGAAATACAATGTTGGCAGCCCTACTGCAATACCAAGGGGTTGGAGACATCCTAGCCCAGTCCTGGCAGCCTGAGTCCTGGAGCTTGTGAGATCTAACAGGATCCACAGCCCATGCTATTTTGGCTGCAGGCTTACAGGGCACGGAAATCCAGGCTGGCTTCCTAGATCGTCTGACAGCCATTAGACTAGCCCTCTGCTGCCAGGGCACTCACCTCGGTCCAGCTGGCACTGCAGATGGCTTCGGCAGCAGTGTTAAGGTCATCTGGCGAGGCCACGCGTCTCTTCATCACTGTCTGGATAAAATCCACCGTGTAGAAAAAGGCAGAGAAGGCCTGATGCCGGGGAGAGAGGAGGTGAGACAGCAGAAGCTCACTAGCACAGCCCTCAATTTCCCTGCTAGGACACAAAGGCAGGGCTTGTTGATTCAATGTGGGAGCCGAGTTTGGGGTATATTCATCTCACCCCCAGGGGGCAACTCTATTGCTGCTAACCATTGCGCTGAGCATACCCAGGCCCCATTCATTCTAGCAACTTCCCTGCATCTAGAGCCTAATTCTGCAGCTGCAGGATAGAAGGGAATCCCATGGAATTCAGTAGGAGACTCGGGCTCCAGGGCTCTGGGCTGCCCCATGCACAATACCCTGGAGCCAGCACTAGAAGTCAGAGGCTGCGGGCTGCCCACTAGACCTGGTTGGACACTTACAATGAAGTTTCCCGAAAGGCCGGGCTGGAAAACCCCATCAAAGGAGCAGCTGGTGAAGCTGCAGCTGGTGAAGTTGAAGAGACTGTCCATGTGCAGGCGGCACTGGGCCGCGTCCCCGGATCCGCCCATGTCGATGGTACGTTGGGGATCATAGCTGTCAGGCTTCTCAGCTGCCGTGCAGGGAGAGTCGTAGACGTCTTGGAGTGGGACGTTCCTTCGGTAGCCTTTGGGCCAGCAGGGGTTGGACACGCTTGTTTTGTAGCCGTCAGCCTGTTGGGCGAGGAAAAGGCACCACACAAGCCTGTCTTTGTCTGCAGCTACCACAGCCATGAGGCGGTCTAGGGCCAGGCAGTGCGGTGTAGCGGGTGGAGTCAAGGACTGGCATTCAGAAACACCACCGCCCACTTCTGCCCCGACCCACCGTGCATCACTGTGAGCCAATCATGTCCCTGCTGCATGCCTCAGTTTCCCCATCTGTAAAACAGGGGGATCCCCCCTCACAGGGGCTGCAAAGTTTCAGTAGCGACGGTGCTCTGACAAGATAGTGTCCAACCCTATGTGTCCACTGCTGTCTCTCCAGGCAGGGAGGTGGCAGCTCAGCCCAGGAAGATGAGTAACTGCTGTGCTGGCAACAAAGAGCAGCGGGGAGGAGACCTGGCTTTCCTGAGGGGTCAGTTCAAAAGCACCAAAGGCGTTTAACTAACGTGCGTGATGTGAAATGTGTGCCAGGCTCTGCATCAGCACCAATTGCATGGGGGAGGCTGCAGAGCATGTTTGAAATTCCCAGACTTTTGAAGCCCCCAGGTTCAAACCCCCGTGAAGGGAGCTCAGCCTCCATCCTCGGGAGGGCGATAACAGAGCCACAGGAATTTCCTAGCGCTCTGGGAGGTGGAGCTCCTACAGCGATGGGAAAAGCCCTTCTGGTCGCTGTCGTGTGCATCTGCACTAGGGCGCCCGAGCTATGCTGCTGCAGCGCCCGTAGGGTGCACCCAGCTGAGCCCTCCCTGCTCTGTTGGGAATTCCGGGCCCCTGGCTGGGCTCACCCCGGTGCCCTTGGCTCCCCGCTAACGAGCTGCCGTTCAACTACAGCCGCTCCAGGTTGGGGGCACATGGGGATCAGGGGGGAGAGGAGCAGAACATGCTCCAGAGCGGGGCAAGCCCCCTCCCTGCTCTTTCCAAAGCACCTGGTGACCTGAACCTGGAGCCCTGCGTGTAGGAGCCTGGCTGGGAACATGGTGCGGAGGGCTGGTGGTTGAGGAGGGAGGGGGATGAATGCTGGGAGCTCAGCCCTGCAGGCCATCGAGAAGAGCCTGCTGGGGCAGAGCCAGGCCTCCGTACCTTCATGACCTTGGAGAGCATCCTCCTGAGGATCTGGTCCCTGCCGTAGCACAGGAAGCTGTGGGTGTACACCTTGTACGTCTGCCCGTAGAGCCGCAGCGTCACCCCATTCTGGGGGTCCTCTATTGGGTCCTCGGTTTCAAAGGTGATCTGGGTAGAGGCTCCCCCCAAGTCCATGGCCCCCAACGTGGGTTTCTTTGGCCGGAACCACTGCCCGATCCAGCCGTACTGTGGGGAGGGGGAACAGAAGCAAAGTCAGAGAGATGGTTAATTGCGAGACACGCCTCAGCCTCAGCTCAGACCATGCAGAACGCCCGTCCGCTCTTGGCTGCCGTCACAACAAGATGCCGGTGCTAGAATAGCACAACGATCCACGCGGGGCCCAATCCTGCACTCGCTGGCAGCGCTCCCGCCAGTGCTTCCAGCAGCAAACCGGCAGGGCACAGTCTAGCGAGGTGCGAGCACCGTCCACTCTCACTGACCGCTCTCGGGGGGAGGGGTCTCAGCACCCTGCTGCCATGGGACGCAATAGCTTGCGGAGGAGGGTCTCTGCTGGAGAAGGAAGAGGGGCTGGCCCATGGTCAATAGCTTGCTTTGGACAGAAGAACCCCAAGAGGTCATTCTGCCTAAGGCTGGGGCCAGGCAACAGGATTGGCAAGGCATTCTGCGAGTCCCGTGTAGCTGCGTACGTGTCACTGCGGGCCACTCAGTCGCGCACGTTCGGCTCCCGTTGAAGGCAGCAGGAGCTGCATGCATGCAGCAGGAGGACAGTTTGATCCCAGGAGGTTCCTACCCTCTACCTACACTGCACCTCCACGGCTGAGCCGACAGCACGTGCTGGGTACTCCCCCTGCTACCTAACTGCAGCTCCAGAATGGACGGAGCAATCTCCGGGCACGAAGCTGATCCCAGTTTTCCTTGCTGAACTGGCGAGGGAGCCCTCTGCATTTCTACCCAGTTCAAGACGGACGCTGCGCAAGCAGACCCACCAGGGGCTTTGTTAAAAGCAGCCTCCAGATTCCCTTGAGCGCTGGAGAGAATCAGTTGCTGCTGGGGACTGAATGAGACCAATGCCGGGAAGGTGGAAGGAAAACACAGCTTTGCAAAAGGGCCTGTACCCGACTGAGATGAATGAGGCCCGTCAACAGGGAGTAACAGACACCCTCCACCTACATACCAGCCTTGTAAGAGCCATGGGCATGGCAGCTACTGCAAGAACCCCTGCACCCCAGGGAACGGCTGAACTCCCAGCTGGCCTACTATTAAACTAAGCACAGGTGCGCGAAGAGCCAAGAACAATGCACCGAAACACAACGCTTCCTGACAGGTTTCAGATCTACATGTCAATTCAAGAGACAAAGCACCACCAAAGAGCAGAAAAAAACCTTCGATTCCTTTCCCCGGTCTCCTGCCCTGACTGGCCGTCTCACTCGGTCTTGGTTTTCCCTTCCATCCAGCCCCCTCGTGTTCACTGCTAGGATCAGGTCCCATTGTTCTCCTCGAGGCTGGCTGGAGACCTGGGCATGCTCTACATGCAAACCCAGGCCATGCTCTACAGCGTCCCTAGCTAGGTTTTTAGACAGTGCCCATCACCGTGGTATCTGACCGACACGTAGAGCCATTCAGCTCTGAACAACAGCTGCCGTTGGCCAGTAACATTAATAACACCTGGCACTCGCAGAGGCTTCTAACACGCAGCTCTCCTGATGCTCTACGGAGAAGTGGCAGCATTAAAAAGGGTCCGGACCGCGAGCATGTGTCAGACCCTCTGCTTAACAGTACTAGCCTTTGAGGTGGTCTCGACAGGGCTTTGGCGTTCCCACCTCAGTGCAGTGAATGCAGGAGGAGGGGGTACATTCACATGTCTGGCCCAGTGGTCTCCACAAAGCCTATACAAGGGACAAGGTAGCTGTTTTTAAAGCGGAAAACCTAGGTCCAAGGTAATGAAGCAGCCATGGAGAAATGGGCTGTTTCTCTTCCCCGCTATGCCAGCTACCTGTGTGGGGTAGACAGGCTTGCAGGCAAATGATGGGGGGAGCCCATGTCTGGATGGGCACTGGAAGGGACCATCCTAGGAAGCCAATCCTGCTGGACATACCTTGATGAAGTTCTCCAGGAGATAGTTAGCTGTGACCCAGCCAAACACCCCCTCGTCTTCACCCGACAGAATTTTCGCGCCCCGAAAGTCAAAGGGGTACGACTTCAGCGTCGAGGTCACTGTGCTGAGGACTCTGTCTGAGGCCTGGGGGTCAGTGAGGCTACGGGAGACACAAAGCAACGCTTCATTGCGAGAGAAAAGAGGCAAACGTCTGCACCCAGGGGATCAAACCGTGAGCCGCTCCCCAAAGCACCCAGCACAGTCAAGGCCATGGAACGTGGGGCAAAGGGAGACAGCTCTGCCACCTCCCTCCCTCAGAGGGCAATGAAAGGCAATGGTTATTCTAATGCCTGGCACAGCTATGGCATACGAGGGACCGAGTAGGGGTGCCACTAATGCCAATGAGCATCAGATAGGAAGGGAACTAAGTAAGCATCCTTTCAGCAATCCAGGAGAAAGGCTGCCCGAGCCCCCTCCGACAGTGAAACTGGCCACTGCACGGGGCTTAGGTGGGACTTAAGTATCAGACCTGGAGCTAAGCGCCCAGACCTGGAGCTGTCACTCTGCACAGGGCTGAACTAGTCACAGAACTGGAGGGTTGCTACGTTTCTACACAGGACCCGAGCCACAAAATCTCAGTTCAGTTTCTTCTCCCCAGTCCAGCATGGAAGACTGAGTGAGCCCCTCAGCCGGACTAGCACTTGCACTGGCAGTCAGGAGCCAGCATTCCCTCCTGCCCACGTCACAGACAGGCACCAGCCGGGGTCTTGCCATTGCTCATCTGGCAGGCGTTCTACACTTACCTCTGCTGTTGCTGCCTGGGCAGCGCCCTTGCTGCGTTAGAGAAGGGTGGGGGGAAGCGTTGACTCATAAGCCTGCATTGGCCAGAGAAGGTTCATTCCTTCCTTCCTGTGAGCCATGGTTAGATGGGCTTCTTGCTTGGGTGGGGACATGTGGTACCCCAATCAGTGCAGGTCTAATGCAGGATATTTATCCTGCATTGGACAAGGTGACCCAGGGGCCACGTAGGGCTGGGGGACTCATGATGAAGGGGAGCACTTGCTACTCCACCCAGCTTCCCCTTATAGGAAAGGAGAGGTGGAGGACCCTGGGCTGGTCTAGCCTATTCTCCACACCACCCTTCCCAGCCAATAGGGCAACAGATCTAACCCCTCTGGGGTTCCTTTGCAATAATGTAGAACATGCACTTTGCAGGATTTTATGGAGGAAAACACCCAGGGACATATTTGGATCAAAACATTTTCATAGGGATGATAAACCCTCCTGCACCAGGGCAGGTCCAAACTGTAACTTCCCGGGTCAGGAAGAAACTTCTCCTATGGGCCAGTTATTCCATTAATGTCCACTGGGGGGCTCCCTGCCCCTTCTCAGGAAGCTGATGAGCTTGGGCGGTTGGAGACAAGGCGCTGAGCCAGATGGACCCTGGGTGACAATTCACAGGTTCCTGTGCTCAGCTGCGCCTCTGCAGGCAACAGGGCTGCACAGGCGGGCGGTGGAAGAGTTTAACCCAAGAACATCCCCTTTAAAGACCACAGCTCTGGCCCTGGCAAGGGGGAGGAGGTTCGACAGCAGGCGACAGCAAAAGCTCACTTCAGCAGCCTCATGCCAGCGGTGGCCCCCAGGTAGAGGGGGGTGAGTGGATGCCTTTCCTTGGGGACGTCGCTCACAGCCTGGTCGAGACACTGCTTGAGGCTCTTGCCGGCGGCCGGGGGGTTCTCTGCGTAGCTGGAGATCCCGCCACCTGCGGGCGAGATGAAAACGAGCATCGGTCTCTGGCCGCTCAGTCCAGGGGCGTGCTGAGGAACCGGGGAGCCGTGCTGAGCACCAGCAAATGCCGGGTGGGGAAGGGAGTGCGGGGATGGAGAGGCGCGCCCCAAGAGGGACCCTCCACCCGCACGACAGCTCTGACCCAAACCCTCCTGTAGGGATGGTGCGGGGGAGCAAGGGGCGTCCCCCAGCGTGGGGAGCCCACCGTGGGCCTTATGCGAACACAGCGTGGGTGGTCTTGGCTTGTGTACTCCAGCCAATCCCATTTGTTCTGTGTTTCTTAAGTAGGGGCAGCCAGGGGATGTGGGGGCTGTGCCCTCTTCCCAAGCCTGTGCCAGCGCCTTTTAGGGAGGGGACCATGGGGCTTTCCTCACTGCAGGGCAGCTCCGTTCTCTCCAGGCCGGTCAAAGAGCCGGCGTGGTGGAGCCTTGGCTGGGTTTTTGCGGCTGTACACACACAGCTGAGAACGTGGGAAGGGAAAACACACCAGGCTTGTGGGTGACTTGGCACAATCCTCTACTTCAATCGGGTTATTTTGTGCCCATCGTGTCACACCCAGGCACACATAACAAGGGCTGGGATTAGCTGTTCCAAAGTCCAAACAATATAGCCACATCCGCTCTCCACCCAACACAAAATCCTCCGCCAGCTGAAAGCCAGGCTGAACCAGTGGATCTTCCGAAAAGGAACCCCGGCTCGGGCAGATGGCAAGGGGAGCCGCCCTCCCTCTCATTCCCAGAAGTTCAACCCTAGGCCAGGCAGTCAGAGCTCATTGGCTTGTCCCACGTGGCATGACAGGATTCAGCCCCATGCTAGCAACGACCATGCTTAAAGATGGCTGTCACCCCGAGGATTCTGGGAGAGGACCTCTGGCTGGCATGAGCGGAGCCATAGGATAAAATGCATCATATACAGCAGCATCCCTCCTACAGCTCCACCTATGTGGTAAGCAGAGAGGCAGCACCTGGAGCAATGCACCCTGGGACATCCTACTGCACAGAGGGCTGGGAGAAAGAAGGCCCAGCTGACTGGGTAACACAGGCCCGGTTAGGAGGCCCAGCTGTGCTGTACGGAAGCTGTGAGTTGAATCGGGGACAGGACGGGAATGGTGCCAGCCTCCCTCCTGGCAAGACCAAAGCTCCATCCAGCTGCAGGCATGGACCACATGGCCCATGCAGAGCACACAGTGACTACAGGCAGCTGCATCACCGCGTGGTTACAGACTCACTTATTTAGACACTCCAGTGCAGACAGTCCAGCCATTCTGGCACTGGAATTCCCAGATGTGCTGGACAAGAGGGGTCACACCTGCCTCCCCGCTCCCCAGACACACACGCTAGCCCCTCTCTCAGCTGTGCTGAGCTCCAGGAACAGGCTGGAGGGGATGGGGTGGCCGAGTTCAACACCTGGTTTAACAAGGCGTGGGCGACCCAGCCCCTGCCAGCAGCTCAATGCCAAGAGAAGGCGCACAGACGGGAGGACATGACAGAGTTGTTTGCCATGTTCCCGGCCCATGTCCCGACATTCACAAGGGGAGCTGATGGGGGGGACCCATCCTTTGCCAAACACAGCTGAAAAGCCTGAAGTAGACAGAGCTACAGCAGCATGTTTGTAATGACACGACCCTGGGGGGGTTGTCGACAGTGGGGGAAATCGAACCTGGGACCTCAGGATCTAAAACCATGGCCCTCTACTGCCAGAGCTAAGAGACCCCGCTCTGCAAATCACCCTGTAGCAGGCTCATGAATCTCTGTATGTGGCCCAGTCACCACTGGAGGGGACAGAGTGCCATGCAGAGAGGGGGTGGGACATTTTCAACCTTATCCTGGGATGATGGGTGTGGAAATGATGCAGGCTGGATTTTGGCTGTGGTATGGGTGGGGCTCAGAGATGTTCGTTGCAGTTCTGAGGTCCACTCCTCTAACGCAGAGTGGGAGGGGAAAAGGTTTGAGGGGCCAAATGTCTGGCATAAGCATTAGCGTGCGATGGGGCGTGTACTCACGTCTGGGAGTGCCACAAACACCCGAGGAGAGCGGTGCTGTTTGGCTAGGGCATACATGNGATCCGGTACTGCTGCAGCCATTGACTGACTCCTTCCCTACCTGACAGTGAACTGTATAGCGGGGGGGAAGTTATGCTGTTCCATGTTTAAACGTATGCGTTAATAGACAATATACGCAATGTGGACAAATTAATGTTATGGGAGTCTTAATGTTAACACTTCCGTTTCAATATATAACCTTAATATTGCATTGATGTTATTTTATGAATTCATTATAGCTCTTTAATGTTAAGGTGAAGTTGCATAAAATGTAATTCATGCTGCAGGAAACTGACCCCTCCCTATTGTACCATCCTGCTAACCAATAGATTTTCTAGTGTTCTTCGTTTCAAGTGTTTTCTCCTGTACTGTGTCCCAGATTTGTCCCAAAGCAGGTTGAGAGGAAATAGGTTAGAATGTCAGACACAGCGTGACCACCTGTCCTTCGTTCAGTGCCCAATGCTCCACATTACACATCAAATCAATAAAGATTGTCTTGTATACACCACTAATCATGCAAAGGATTGTACACTGTAATACAAGGTGTTATTTGCATATGAGTGTGTGTCACAAATAAAACATTGGGGAGGTGCCCTTAAAATAAACTTTCTCCTATAATTTCCAAGTTGTCCTTTATTTAAAACATAAAGGGTTGGTATCTGGGCGTGAGGGAGATTCCCATAGGCAGGGACTAGCTCTTCTGTTTCCGGAACATCAGTGCTAGTGAAGTTATGCATTCACTGTGGCCAGGCCCCTTTTGTGCTGCCTGTGGTCTTGGCACCATATGACTCACTTACTTTTTGCAGACTCTGGCAGGCACCCACCAGTGCAAAGTGCCAGGCTTTGCGCACAGCGATGTCTGGCTGCTGGCGTGGCTCCTGATGTGCCCCGCTGACTGGGTGGGTTGCAATGGCCACCCCAGTGGCGGAGGCCGGACCAGACCCAGTGCGCTGCCCCTGGGTGCACTGACAGACGCACAAAACCACAGTAACCTACATGCACCTGCAGGGAGGGACTGGCCTGCACAGCCACCTAGGCTAGCAGCTGCTGTGTCCCACGTGCTGGGAGGGGGAGGGGGAGGGGGTGGGTGTGTCTACACAGCATTTAAAGCTGGCTGCCCTCTATGGCTGACTGGACTCACTGTGGGGCTGCGTCTGGGCTAGTTGAACCCCAAGCTCTGAGACCCCCGATGGGGGAGGGACTCAGAGAGCCCAAATGTCTACACAGCAATGTTACAGCCCCAGTCCGCTGAGCCAGGCCAGCAGGGTGTTTAATTGCAGTGTAGACATACTCAGTGAGCTCGGGGGGGCTGAAGTGGAGGCTCCCAGGTAGGGACGACCGGGGAAGGGAGCCGCAAATTTGAAGCATCTTCGCCTGACCCCTCCTTCCCGAGCAGCCGCCAGCTGCTTGTGGGGAGCAGGGCCACCTAGCTGGGGCGGCTGCTAGCAAGAGCAGGAGGGTGCTTGGGGCTAGAGGTATGGGAGGGGGTTAGGGGTGCGGGAGCAGGGTGCGGGCTGGGGGACAAGGGTTTGGGATGCGGGAGAGGGTAGGGGCTCTGGGCTGGGGGTGCGGGCTCCGGTGTGGGGATGAGGATGAAGGGTTTGGGGTGCAGGAGTGGGCTCTGGACTGGGGCCAAGGGGTTCAGAGTGTGGGAGGTGGCTCCGGGCTGGGGCAGGGGGTTGGGGTGCAGGAGGGCTCCAGCTGGGGGGTGCGGGCTCTGGGGTGGGACCAGGAAGGAGGGGTACAGGAGGGGGCTCAAGGCTGTGGGTGGGGCGAGGGAGGGGGTGTGTTCTTCTGGAGGGAATTTGGGTGCGGAAGTGGGTTCCAAGCAGGTGCGGGGGGGGGGGCAGGAGGGAGTCTGGGGTGTGGGCTCTGGGCAGCTCTGGCTGCTGTGGTTCGCGGGGGCTCCGGGAGGTACTGACCTCAGGCAGCCCCTTAAACAACAGCCACCCCAGCGCTGCCCCCGCATTTCCTGGGGACAGAGAAAGTCTGCGCAGCTCCTGGGAAGCGGTGGCATGTCCGGCTCCTAGGTGGAGGGGCAGCCAGGGGGGCTGTGTGCGCTGCCCCCGCCCGCATGCGCAGCCCCAATCACTGGCTCTCCAGCTCCCATTGGCCACGGCGTTCCTGGTCAATGGGTGCTGCAGAGCCGGCGCTCGGGGCGGCGCCTGTGGGTGGGGGTAGAGCATGGAGCCCTCCTGGCCACCCCTCCACCTTGGAGCCGGACATGCCGGTCGCTTCCCGGGAGCCGCACGGAGCCGGGTATGGAGCCTGCCTTAACCCTGCTGTGGCCAACCGGAGTTTTAGTGGCCCGGTCAGGTGTGCTGAGAGCTGCCAGGGTCTCTTTTCAACCGGGCGTTCTGGTTGAAAACCGGACACCTGGCAACCCTAATAACCCTATGGTTGGGCAGGGAAGGCACTGTGCATTGCAAGGCTTGATTCTTCTCTCACAATAGGGTAAAATTAGGAGCAACTGCACTGACGTCAATGGAGTGACACTGATGTGAGCCAGACGAGAAGCAGGCCCAGCCCGGGCCCATCTAGATACAGACACATTTCTGTAAATAGCGAATCATCCTGTGAATTAATCTTGATGCCAAAATAGCCCTGCTCGGACTTACTGCTTGTCTGAAGTCGCCAACAGTACCCAGACAGCGCCCACTATAGAGCCAGGGGACGTAGCACGAGCAATTAATTCACTCCTACCTTCCATGTCGCACATGCTGTGCTGGCTGACAATCCCCGTGTCATTCTCTTTGTCCGCAGGCCACTTGTAGATGAACATGGCAGTGTGGGAGGAGCCGGCGTCCAGAACGATTCCATACTGCGGCACAGGGAGAGAGAGGGAAAGGCTCAGACTGGCACAGAGACCAGTGCGCAGCAGCAGCAAGTGAATTCTGCTANGGGGGAGGAATGGGGCCAGTCAGTGCTTTGACTAGGCAGGTTGATTGACAGGGTGATAAAGACACAGGAAGCTGCCAGAGCCTTGCCTACATTAGGGCTCCCAGTGGTGCTAACCCCGGTGCATCGGAAGCAGAGGGAGCATGGATGGGAAGTACAATTCCCTAGAATGAAGTCCCAGTGAGACCCCAGGATAAGGGCACAGGCAAGTATCTGGATTTTGATCATTCGTTTGGTCCCTCCTAGTCCCAGCTAGACAGTAGCCCCGTCCTTCCCTAACTCCTGTATAGTTCTCAGCATTAACCTGCTTTTTGAGTTTTTTCCCTTTATTTTTCTCTCCCTACCACTGAGATAGACACACCCTGTTTGAGTCCTTCCTAGCAGGGAACTACAGGGAAGTTTAACTCTGCCTGGTTAATCCCCTTGGTTTTGCCATTCATTACTTATTACAAAGGGCTCCCTCCCTCCTCTAGGCCAGGCCAGCTGCTTGCTGCCCATCTGCAAGGATCAAGAGAGACCTGGGTGGGGACTGCAGCTCTGGCTCCAAAGAAGGGCAGAGAGTTCACTAATTAATTCTTTGCCCATGAATGGATTTGCCATTCTTCTTCTATAAATAGATCCACCTCTTTCCTCTCAGACAAGATTTCCACAGCACCCAAGAAAGAAACAAGAGCAGATTCAGCTTTCTATTGTTCCAGGGCAACCCCAATGCACTGCCCTGCTCACCCACCTCTGCGGAACGGGGCCGAATTTCATCTCTGTCAAATTTATGCTTTGGGCTTTTCTTCCAGCTCGAAAATCCTGCCACCAAACCACCAGACCCTGTGCAAAACCAAACTGCTTTGGGCTTGTCTACACCGGAAAGTTGCACTGATTGAACTGTGATTTTTAATGACTGCAGCAGGCAGTGTGGACACCCTGATTTTGGTTTAAACCAGGCTTATTGTGGTTTAGGCCCAGTCGATTAGGAATTAGCTTTCGAGAGATGAACCGTGTTTAATTTTCCGACCCTGATCAACCAAGTGACTTTATTCTGAGCATATTTACTGTTAAAACGCGAGGGGTGGAATTTACCCCATGCATCAGGCCAATAAGAGGCTGTGACGTTATGAGTGTAATATAATGNTAAGAGGCCTAAGCATTGTTTAAGGCCATTGGTTTAAACATGGGTTTGTCTACATGGGGACACACAGAAAAATTAATCCAAATTAACTAAAGTGTGAATTTAAAGCAGATTGGTTAAACTGCATCAAGCCCCCATGTGGATGCTCTGATTCAGAATTAAAGTTGACTTAATTCAGTTTATCTTAATTCACTTCCAAAGGAAGCCCCACACCCACACCTGGGAACCCTTGTTACCCCACACACACACACGGATGGGTCCTCGCACAGGCTCTACCAAGGGCATCCCTGCCCTTATCCCCACCCCCATGAGGCAGGTGTCCCCACAGGCCAGAGGGAACCCCGCTCCTGGGCAAGGCCCTAGACTAGAAAACACTGGATAAGACAGAGAGAGGTGGCTGGGCTGGGCTGCACGAGCTAGGAGGAACCATGGCTGAGCAACCTTCTGGCTAACGCAAAGTCCCCTATGCCAGGACGGGGCCCGAACTTATGCCAACACCCCCCCTTCCTCCATTCTCCTAGAGGAAGGGCCCCACTCTAGTACCCAGCTCTTCAACAGTGTTTTTCACCCATAGATCTCAAAGCTCCTATACACAGGAGGGCAGTGTCATTATCCCCATTCTACAGAGGGGAAACTGAGGCACGGGATAGGTGACGTGACCTGTCCAATGTCATCCTGCTGGCCAATGACAGAGCCAGGAACAGAACCCATGTCTGAAGTCCCAGGCTGGTGCTCCAACCATGAGGTAACACTAGCTCCCAGCTCTTTCCTAACCTCCCCTGTATAATACACCCTTTGCCAGAGCATGTAATCCCAGAGCCGATGGCTAGACATGAAGATGGCCTAACCCCCAGCCAGCGCAGGCTTGTTCCCTGGAGCGTATCGCAGTGCTGGGCTCTGTAAAACATGCTGTGGGGCTGCCATCACTTCCCCATCCACCCCTCCTGACGGGAAAGGCTAGAGGTCTCCGCCTCCCGTGGATCACGCTAACCGAGTGGCCAGGGTTGGGGTCACCCAAGAAGCTGTTGTGCAAAGTGCCAAAATATAAGGGGCATAAAATCTGTTCCTCGCTGTCATGGACTCCTGGGTTCTATTCCCGGCACTGCCAGCCACTCGCTTTGGTGTGGCCCTGAGACACCCTGTGCCCCACCTGCCCTGTCGGCACAATGGGAATGACCCTCCTGAACTCCTTCCCAGGGGCTGTTTGCAAAGTGCCATGAGATCACCAGATGGAAGGCTAAAGGGATGCTCTGAATTATTATGGCAACATCATTCCCTTACCCTTCAAAGCCTGACTTTACTCCGGGTTCTGGGTTCATTTGCTCGCATTGATTCCAGATCAAGTCGGATCAGTTTATAAATTGTAAGATGCGTTTTGTCTATCTAAATGCCCTGCAAACTGCCCCGGCACTGGAGACTCGGGCTGGGTTCTTTCGGCGCTCCCGCCAGTGCTTCCAAAAGATCTGCATTAGCAACGATAAAGATCTGCATCCAGAGCCTGATTCTCTACAGCAAAAATGCTATCGCTCGGCCCCATCGGGCGCTGGAGCCAGTGACTGCACAAGGCAGAGGGCAATGCAGAACCCGGGCCTCAGAATGTAGAGAAATTCTGCTGATGATGCACAAGCCAGGACAGAATCCAGCTCATGCTCCCCTCGTTGTGTGGCTCTGCAGGCTGACAGAAGTAAACAGTAATCAGAGCTTGGTTCAGTCAGTAAAATCACCAGACAGGACATCAGCTTTGTTGCCCTTTTCTGTACCGTTTCCAATTCCAATATATCTTTTTTGAGATGGGGAGATCACATCTGGTACGCCCGCATCTTGAATCCTGCATGCAGATTTGGTCGTCCTGCCTCAAAAAAGCTATATTGGAATTGGAAAAGGTTCAGAAAAAGGCAACAAAAATGATTAGGGGTATGGAACAGCTGCCATATGAGGAGAGATTAATAAGACTGGGACTTTTCAGCTTGGAAAAGAGACAACTAAGGGGGTATTCGATAGAGGTCTATAAAATCACGACTGGTGTGGAGAAAGTAAATAAGGATGTGTTATTTGCTCCTCATAACATAAGAACTAGGGGTCACCAAATGAAATGAATAGGCAGCAGGTTTAAAACGAACAAAAGGAAGTATTTCTTCACACAACGCACAGTCAACCTGTGGAACTCATTGCCAGAGGATGTTGTGAAGGCCAAGACTATAACAGGGTTCAAAAAAGAACTAGATAAGTTCATGGAGGATAGGTCCATCAATGGCTATTAGCCAGGATGGGTAGGGAAGGTGTCCCTAGCCCAGGGGTCTCAAACACGCGGCCCGCGAGCTCCTCCCGGCCCCCCCGCCCTCCCCCCGCACGTTTACCTGGCCAACCAGCACTGGGGGCAGGGCAGGCTCCCTGCTTGCTTGCCTGCCTGCCCTGCACCGCGTCGCACCAGGAAGCAGCTGGAACCTGGGGGAGGAGGGGCGCAGGGGTGTGTGTGGCTGTTGCTTCAGGCACCACCCCCAGCAGCTCCCATTGGCCACAGTTCCCCATTCCCGGCCAATGGGAGCTGCTGGGGGCGGTGCCTGAAGCAACAGCCACACACACCCCTGCGCCCCTCCTCCCCCAGGTTCCAGCTGCTTCCTGGTGCGACGCGGCGGCAGGGCAGGCAGGCAAGCAGGGAGCCTGCCCTGCCCCCGGTGCGGGTCGGGCCGGAGCCCGCCCCCCGCACTCCTCCTGCACCCCGACCCCCTGCGCTGAGTCCCCTGCCGCACCCCGACCCCCTGCTCTGAGCCCCCACCGCACCCCACACCCCTCCTGTGCCCCCTGGGGGCAGGGAGGGGGCAGAGTTGGGGTGGGGATTTCGGGGAAGGGGTTGGAATGGGGGCAGGGAAGGGGTGGGAAGAGGCGGGGCAGGGGCGGGGCCTCATGGAAGGGGTGGAGTGGGGGCGGGGCCGAGGGCGGCGGGGGGGGAGGTGTCAGTAAATGCGGCCCTCGGCCCAATGTACTAGTCCTCATGTGGCCCTCGAGGTCATTTGAGTTTGAGACCCCTGCCCTAGCCTCTGTTTGCCAGAAGCTGGGAATGGGCGACAGGGGATGGATCACTTGATGATTCCCTGTTCTGTTCATTCCCTCTGGGGCACCTGGCATTGGCCACTGTCGGAAGACAGGGTACTAGACTAGATGGACCATTGGTCTGACCCAGTATGGCCGTTCTTATGTTCATCATAATATGCCCAGGGAGCCAGTCTGCTGAGTGCTGGGTAAAAGGGCATTGTTATTCAGAGATGAACTACACTGGAACGTAACAAATGCCGGAGAAATTCAGAGTGAATTGGGCGCTCATAGTCTAAGATACCGTGTCAGATTGTTTCATCACAGTGGCGCTACTTTGTAATATTTTTCTTGAATTAACATTTTCTAAATATGTTGTAATATAATGTTATGACACAAAGAAGGAACTACCCCCAGCTGTGCAAGAGGGAATGTTTATAGCCCATCGTCCTACCAGTATTGTCTCATTATTTCTTTGTACTCCCCCTTCTGTCTGTATCCGTGCGTTGTCTCTTGTCTTATACTTAGATTGTAAGCTCCTTGGGACTGGGACTGTCTTTAGGTTCTGTCTGTACAGTGCCCGGCACAATGGGGTCCTGCTCCATGGCTGGGGCTGATAGGTCACTAAAGTAATACAAAGAATAAACACATGGGGACAGCAACCCACAAGCACAAACCTGTCAGCAGAACCTCCCCGCTGGAAAACGTTACATAGAAAACACACGTGCTAGACCAGCGGCTCTCAACCTTGCCAGATGACTGTCCCCCTTTCAGGAGTCTGATTTGGCTTGCGGACCCCCAAGTTTCACCTCACTTAAAAACTCCTTGCTTACAAACTCAGACATAAAAATACAAAAGTCTCACAGCCACACTATTACTGAAAAACTGCTCATGTTTACCATATATTATAAAATAAATCAACTGGAATATAAATATTGTACTTACCTTTCAGCGTATAGTCTATAGCGCAATATAAACAAGTCATTGTCTGTATGAAATTTTAGTTTGTACTGACTTCGCTAGTGCTTTTTCTGTAGCCTCTTGTAAAACTAGGCAACTCTCTAGAGGAATTGATGTACCCCCGGAAGAGCTCTGAGTACCCCCAGGGGTACACGTACCCTGGTTGAGAACCACTGTGCTAGACTATCTTGAACAAAGCTCTCTCGCATTCCAAAGCAAACTGCCCTGAATCCATTTGCTTCCCTGCACAGTAACTGGAAAGGAAGCTGGGCTCCAGCTGTGACATGTTATCCCAGCCCCCTGTGCTGCACTGCAGGGATTTCCCACAATCTGCAGTTAGCCAGACGCTGGGTGGTTTTGAAGCACCGTTACTGCCCGTTTTATGAAGCAGACACTCACATCCCAAGAAAAATACCCAGCCGCTGTCTTTCCTAGCTCCCTTGCAATGGGAACGGGGCAGGGAATTCTGCAGTCCTGCCAAATTAGAGAGCAGGGTTACCCCGTCCCACCCAACCTGTGCTGTTCCTGGGCATCTCCACTGCGAGATACAGGGCTATGAGCTCCTGTCATGGAGGGGGCTGTGTAGGCTGCCAAGCTACAGTTGTTTCCATGCAAGTTACTGCCTGAATCTGACCAGTGGGTCCCGCCCTGGAAAATCCTCTGCCTGGGAGGCGCATGCTAGACATGTAATTAACAGGCAATAAACCCGGCTGCCTTTGGCAATCAGCAGCAGTCGCCCTTCACCACCACCTGCCATCTGAGCTCCAACCCCTTTACAAACATTCACTGTATTTCACAGCTCCCCGGTGAGGGAGGTAAGTGACACTACTCCCATTTTACAGATGGGGAAACTGAAGCACAATGATGCAATGACTTCCCTATGATCACAGGGTAACTAGCATCAGAGCCAGGAATAGCTATCAGGTCTCACTAAACCCAGGCCCATTGCTTCACCGTGAGGCCATTCTTATCTCCACTGACACAGGAAGCTGAGCAGGAAGTCTCCCCCTTACGACATCAACTCGCACAAATAAAGGTTCATTTAACTAAGAGCTAGGCTGGGTGGTGAGTGGGAGAGCATGGCAGGTCTGTATGGGTTTGTGCTCCACGCAGAGTATGGGGAATGCCCTGTCTTGGATCAACCCCACTAGCCCTGCTCCCTTGGAACTATGGGAACCGTGCGTTACAAGTGCTGGGAACTTGGACTCCGAGGTTGCTGAACGACTGGAGTGAGCCATCTGTGACCACTTGATGGGCACTCTCTGTGTTTACATCTGGGCCACTCCAGACAATGAGGCAGTGTTCTGCATTGCCAAAATTACTCTCAGTTGAGAAACTGATTTCAAAATATATATGTCAAAATCATCTGTTTCCTCCCACCCCCACAGGCCATTGGCTTCACAGGAGACCCGTTATGAGTGTGATGCGTGAGGCACACATCCCCAGCAATGCCCCGGGACAGGACTTTTTCGTGTAAGGAACAGGGCTGGTGAGGTCTGCTTCACTGCTGTGTTGATGCAAGAACCACCTCAGGGTTGTCAGGGTTTTTTTCCCCCGTGTCTCCTATTTATGTGGCCACAAAGTGCCACCAGGTCACAGCACGGCATTGGCCCGTCGCTGTGCAACACCGTGACTGCACATAGGGAAGTTTTGTGCTCTTATCCCACCCTGGGATATTCTGAGGGCCCAAAGTGATTGTGGGCCTGGGACCTGCAAGCTTCTCACAAGCACTAGGAGGTGCCACTGGGACAATCCAGGTGGACACATGAAGAGTGTCAACCCCGCCTGTGACTCAAATCATTTAAAGCAAGGTGGTCCAGTGGAACTCCCAGCCACTGGAGCACCTTGGATCTGGACTCACTACAAACGCTTCCCCGGGAGCAGCCGCTCAGCTGCTGGGCTACCACTTTTACAAGGCATATGGAGGGAGACATAAGGGCAGGGTGCTTCTGACCTGAGAGACTTCCCCTGTTGTTCCCTTAAGGCCCGGTACACCCTGTAGCAGACCCTAACATACATGGGGGTGAGGTACATTCACGAACGTACGTTGGGTGCTATTGTTAGCTCCTTGGCTAAAAGGTGCTAGAGAAAGATACAACGTTATTGTGGCTTTACATAGCGATTCAGGAAGTTGTACGCGCACACACACACTAAGTAGGATGGGGGTGAGAGGATTAGTCAGCAGACTCCCAACTGCCCTTCTCCTAAATCAAAGATTCTGCAGTCATAACACAGATAACTGTTTAATGATGTGTGAGCTAGCAGAATCCAGCTCCCTGCCTCGAGCTATGCTCCCCTCCGTGGGAAAACAGGAGCAAAATGCAGCGGAAACTTACTTTAGCCAGCAAAGTCCCCAGATCTAGCTCGGAATATACAGGGGGAGTAAGTCCATTGAGTGAATAGGAGCAATCTTTACCTAGAGCCAAATTCTATGGTCCTTAATCATGCAAATCTCTCCTTTAAATCTACAGAAGATTTGCTCCACTAAAGACTAGAGAATTTAGCCCAGAGTAGAACTGCCTGGTCAGGATGTCTGATTGGTGAGACCTCAACTACAGGGTGGCAGTCGCTGGTTTAAATGACAAATCAGCTCTTGATGCCTCATCAAAGCCACTGTGAGATTAGACAGTCTTTGTAGGTCTGTCCTAGACAGGTGCCAGCTTCCATTCAGATAAACGCCAGGCACTTCACAGAATAGGTTTCCTTGGGCCCAACGCCCTTTCCCACAAGTGCCCTGTTTGTAAGGATTTTGCCCTAGGCATTCATGGCCAGGATCTCTCTCCACCTGGGGCTTTGATGTTTTACAAGCAAACCTGAAATGGGGTTATTTTACAAGAACAACGCTCAGCGCTTCTGAGACAGCCACAGAGAAAACCGCAAACAGACACGGGATGTGTCAGTAGGGCATGTGTAGAGATGGGGGCGGGACAGGCTAGAGAAGGCCGTCAATCAGTAGAGCTGGGTGAAATTTTTCAGCCAAAACCCTTTTTTCGGGGGGGAGGGGGGGGAATGCAGTTTCCACTATACTGACACTCCCAAGAATTCATGTCAGTTTCGCCAAATTGCTTCAGTAAAAAACAAGACCCTAAAAAGACTCTGGAAAAAAACCAAAATGTTTCATTTTTACATGTTCAAAACATTTTGCTTTTTTGATATTTCCTTCTGTTTTATTTAAAAAAAAATTTAAAAATGCTCACACTTGCAATGAAACATTCACTGTGAGAGGATGAAGAGCTTTGTTCAACAAGAAATAACTAACTAAATAAATTTATATATATTAGCAATTTTTCAGAATTGCCAGCAAACTGAAAACTCCATTATTCGCCTGGCTCTCTGGAGTGGTTTTGTCATGCAACATACGAACCTGCACCAGCACTAGTGTCAGAGCACTCACGGGGCTGGCATGGGTAAGTCACTAGGTCATAGTAAGTACTTAACCGGCCCGGCCAAGCCATCAGGCAGAGCAGTGTGAGGGTGGCGGGGACCGGAGGAGAGAGAGAAGCAAAGCTGTGGGAAAAGCTGGTGAAGCGGCCTGAAGATGGGCCGTGGGGGCGGGAAAGTGAGGAGCAGCACCTGGGGTGAAGAAAGACGTGAGACACAAAGGAGAGGGCGGCAGAGAATGCAGAGAGCAGCCGGGAGTGGAGGTGGGAGAGAAATGAGGACCGGTTAGCGAGAGCCACAGCACAGGGAGAACAGCTCTGTAGCAGGTCAGGAAAGATGTGTGGGAGTCCTCGGGGTGCAGTATCCAGGGATGCCCCGGGTCTGTGCTGGGATGCACTGACAAGTGTGCAGGGAAGCCAGCCAGCTCTTGCCTGCACTATCTCCACCCCCAGCCAGTGCAAGAAGGCCCCTCGCAAAACTCTGAGGATTAAGATAAAACCCACAGTGCAGGGATCAAAGAGCACAGCCGTGAGCCCAGCTGAGGTGAGTCAGAGCTGGGGTAAAGTACACACTGCGTGAGCTACTCAAAGGGGCTTCACCGCCTTAGCTTCCCCTCCCAACCTGCCCCAGGACCAAGCCTTGACTGGAGACAGATGCACAAGAATGAACCACAATAGCAGCACAGCTGATATTAATAGATGAAATCCCAGCCTCTGCTTCCCTGGAGCTACAGAGCACAGATGCATAGCCCAGTCCTGCTGTAAACAGTGCCCCAAGGATCTCTCCATTTCCCAGCCATTCCCTCTGTAGGGCTCACATCAGCCAGCAGCCCAGAACCTGCCTCTCCTCTCATCGCACAGGGCAGGGGAGGAGAATGGTGTTCAGCATTTCCCAGCAGGCTGCCATGTGTGGAGATGTGGAAGGAGTGCTCCTATCTCCCTTCAGCCGGCCACCCAGCCTTAAAACACAGATCAACGCCACCTGCCTAGGGTCTCCATCCTGAGGAACCGGCCTTCATGCTGGATGGAGGAGGATGGGTAGCGTGACCTGGTCGGTAGCTGACACATTGTGACACTTCACGGCAGGGGCTCATCACTGGCCTATGGACCGAAGTGTCTAGCTGAGCAGGGTGTGGGAAGTGCGGCAGGATGAAGGTAGCATGAGGGAGGAGGGGAAGGGGTCTAGAAGGAGCAATGCAGAATATTATACATGGGCTAGGCACAGTAAGGCCACTTGTGATATTATTTAAGGAACAATATGCTCAAGAACGTATAAACCAGTCCCAGGGAGTTTATAATCCAGCAGACTCTAGCTCTACTGAAATGAATAGGCAGCAGGTTTAAAACAAACAAAAGGAAGTGTTTCTTCACACAACGCACAGTCAACCTGTGGAACTCTTTGCCAGAGGATGTTGTAAAGGCCAAGACTATAACAGGGTTCAAAAAAGAACTAGATAAGTTCATGGAAGATAGGTCCATCAATGGCTATTAGCCAGGATGGGCAGGATGATGCCAGAAGCTGGGAATGGGCGACAGGGGATGGATCACTTGATGACTACCTCTTCTGTTCATTCCCTCTGGGGCACCTGGCATTGGCCACTGTCGGAAGACAAGATACTGGGCTAGACAGACCTTTGGTCTGACACAGTATGGCCATTATTATGTACTGGAAGTTTTCTGACCAGCTGTCACCGGCACCACACCTGGGTCTCTAATGGCCATGAGCCAGACCCTCAGCTGGTGCAGCTTGGCATGGAACGGCTCTGTCAGTGGAGCTATTCCAAGTTCTGCTAGTCAAGGCGCTGTCCCCAGGTCTGCTTTGTAAAATACACCATGCAGAACACAGTTTGCAAACAGGCAAATCAAACTGGGATTATAATACAACAGGACAGGACGTCAAGAGCAACATGGCGCCCACACAGCACATCTGCAATGGAGATGGGACAGTAGGACAGGACAGGACAGACATAACCAAGAGCGTTCCCCTTAACTCCCGTGCCACTAGGATTCAGGCCGGTAATCACCGAATGTCAGGCAGTTACAGCCACGCTGCCTTCTGTGCAAAGTGAGCTGTATTCCCCAAACTGCCAGCTTGGCATACCAACAATGCCCGCCACCCGCCACTGGTCCCACTGCAAGGCCTGGGCCTTGATTGTCAACTCCCTTGTAGAGCAGGACCCAGCCACACCAGATAGTGCCACTCCTATCTATGACCCTCTGAGACAGCTGCATCCTCCGGGGTGCAGAGTATCGGGTGATGCTCACGAGAATCAAAGGTGGGATGCTTTCAGATGGAAGTGCCCAGCTGTAGAATGAGCTTCTGGAGCAGCTAAGCTGGGGCTTAAACCCACCTATTTGCTGTAGCCTTCCAGCCATAACCCACCCCAGGGATGGAGACGGTAACTCTGACGGAGACAGGCATGTACTGCGGGGGATGGGCGTAGCAGAGATAAACACACATATCTGGAGGGCAGCTGCCAGGTTTGGGGTCCAGCTACACAAAGAGCCCTCTGGAGAGGGAAACAAACCAAATATCTCTGTCCCTGCTGACAAACTGTACCCAACTGGATTGATGACTAGGGCCCCTGCCGGGCAGTTAGAGGGGTGCAGTGGGTTAGTGCATTAGGCTTTCCCCTCTGGAGACCTGGTGAGGTCATGCCCCATTCTAAGACACTGACCGATGGCCCAAGAGTCTCCTCTCAGAGACCCAGAACCCGACTGTCAGGGTGTCGCAGCAAGAGCGAGAGGCCAAGGCAGAGCCGTGGGGAGGGGGTTTAATGAGGTCTGACTTGCCTGCATGCATTGCTGGAGTCCTTTATCGAGCTATGGGGCCCTACGAACATTAACCTGCCCAGCGCCCCTCTGGAGCAGGCATGTGTTCTCCCCATGTTCCAGGGGGGGAAACCGAGGCACGGAGAAGGGAAATGACTTGCGAGTTTGTGGCAGAGCCAGGTCTAGTCCCCAGGTTTCCTGACGCTCCGTCCCGTGCACAGGGCTCCCTCCCATTCACTCGGGATCGATTCTCTGGGGGAGCTGGGGTGGTGGCAAGAAACATAATGACAAGGCTGAAGGAGGAAGACGTCCAGGCTGGGATTCCTGCTTCCCAATGTCCTGCCAGCAGCACGTCCCAGTCATAGGGAACGGAGCCTGCAGGGCAGATTCACACACAAACCCAACAAGGCTGGTCCTAATACTGAGGACTCTATAGGACTCCTAGACCAGGCAGCCTTCAGCCCAATTCCTGGGTCTCAGAAGGACCACAAGGGAGTCTGTCCTGAGAGCGAGGGTCGGGATCCCAGCCAGGAGACGGCTTTGCGGAATTACGCAGCACGCTCTGAAGCATGTCACCGATGAGCAAACAATCAGAGGTTACTAGACTGTTGCAAGCCTCACCTCACCCCTGCAGAGAGAGAGAGGAAATGAAATCAACTGACAGATCCAGCAGAGCTAAATTTAACCTTGGTCAAAACCAGGGCCAGTGTCTTGGTTTTCCACTCAGCAACTTCCATATTTGGGGCATTCAAAGGTGCTGCCGGTAGCTGGTGTTGTTAACTCTTCGCTGGCCAATGCTAAGTCACTCCTCTCCCACAAAGTGGCTGGGTTTACATGAACCCAGCATCACCAAGGACACCTTTGCCTGGGTAGAGACAGTTAATAAAGGACAGATACCCACTGGGGGCTCTGAGCTCACCACACTCACGTGTGACCTAAGCAGGATTCGAACCCATCACCTTGGCACTCAAGAAGAGTACACTAGCCACATTCGTCTACTTTCACCCCCAGTGAGGCCAACTGCTGTCTTGTAGGATGGAGGCTTCGCCATTGAGTCACTGGGCACACCGGGAAAGAGCTTTATGGAGCCCCATTTTCCAGTGCTTGGTGACGGCCTTTCCCATCAGACGTTGGCAGAACAGGCACCACCGGGTTGATGGGATGGCATCCTAACACCATCTGCTGCCCCCAGGCCAGCCCGCCAGCTTGTCACAGTTGCACAGACATGCTTTAAGCTGGGGTTCTGCTCCCCCTATTGTGTACATGTCAGGGGCACACAGACCATCTGATGGCTGCCCCCATCTCCGCCTGCCCTGGAGATTAGAGCAGATTAAGTGTCTAGATACCCGGTGCGGGTCACTTAGACAGAAATCAGGCACCTGTCCCTCAGCCTGTGCAGACCCAAATGGGGGGTGCAGCGTGTGACCCCAAATGACGGATGCACAAACATTATTTGGGCAGGAAACTTAAAAATGCCGTGGGATTCCTTCCTGCAGGGTAACCAGCCCTCTGTGACCTCCCTGGCAGGACTGAAGTCAAGCAAACTGGCATTGAGAGCCACACTTGTAAACAGGAATGGTAATTAACCATTGCAACATGGGACGTTCTCCTTGAAATGAAGCCTGGCCGTCTAGCTCAGAGTTACACTGCAGCACAGTCACAAGCTGTTCGGGTCAACGCGGGTGTCACGGGGCGACAGTCTGGGCCCTGGATATTTCATATGGGTCCCATCTGGCCTTACGAATGATGAATTCTTCACTTCTGACGTGAACAATTGTCAATAACCGATGAGACGGGGTGCCAAACTGATGCGGGACACTGGGAATTTGGGGATTAAACGTGAGTGACATCCCTAGACAAGAGGAACATTTGAGAGACAGGCTTGCAACCCTGACACCACGTATCCACACTCCCTAGCTGACCCCCACCAGGCTATGGGGGGCTGCCANCCCTGGATATTTCATATGGGTCCCATCTGGCCTTACGAATGATGAATTCTTCACTTCTGACATGAACAATTGTCAATAACCGATGAGACGGGGTACCAAACTGATGCGGGACACTGGGAATTTGGGGATTAAACGTGAGTGACGTCCCTAGACAAGAGGAACATTTGAGAGACAGGCTTGCAACCCTGACGCCACGTATCCACACTCCCTAGCTGACCCCCACCAGGCTATGGGGGGCTGCCGTAGGCGGCAGGTTGACACTCGAGGTTCTTCAGAATGGAGCTGTCTAAGCACCTATACTGCGATCACCACCAGAGCACCTCAGCGCCTAATAAAACCATCACCACCAGCCAGCGGTGCTGGAACAATTCGTATAGTGGGGGGGCTGAGAGCCATCAAACCAAACTGTAAACCCTGTGTGTGATGGAAACTAATTCAAGCCAGAGGGTGCGGCAGCACCCCTAGTTCCAGCACCTATGCCACCGCCACTGAGAGGCTCACACGTAATCTAGTTTCCTCTCTCCACCCTGAAGTCTGTCCCCTCCACCCTCCCCGTCCTCCCCGTCACCAGGGTCTTTGCTGCAGCTAAGCTGAAGTAGGGAGATTTCCACTTTCCTCTGGAAGGGGCAAAATCTCTGATCAGTCTCAGCTCCAACAGAGGGGAGCTCCCTAGCCTAAGCCTGGCTGCTGAGGAAGCTCTGGTCAGATCCTCACCAGGTGGCCTTTGTGTCACGCCGGAGCACGGTGACAATTGGAGGCCTTTCAGTTTGACGTTTAGTGTTTCAGACACCAAATCTGGACAAGCTCCACGTCCCGGTCCAGGCCCAAGGTTGGACACGGGCCCATACCACACAGCAAACTCACAGCCGAAGGGCACAGGCTGAATGGGCGTGGAGAATGAACTCTCCTGAGACCAGGCTGTTGGGGCAACCTGGAGGGGAGGTGACATGCGTTGCTGCTGTCCACACTGCACCTGCTCTGCACCTCCTGGGGTGTTTCACCTTTCCCAGGGCTAAGTCCACACTTACACAAGCTCTTCTACCAGTTTGCCCTGAATGCTCCGCCAGCTGGCGGGAGAAAGTGTTATGCCTCCAGTGGAAATACGAAGACAGAATTCAAATCAGGTTAAGCCTAGTTTTTCTTTAATAAGCCGCTTTCTGCTGCAGCATTGTCCCTTTGATTCCCTGTTTGTGTGGGTCAGCGGGACCAGCTCTGAGGCCAGTTCACAAACACATCAGCTCAAAGATTTCCCTCCCCCGCCTTCCTCTCTAGCACCACGGTTTAACCATGCCTACGCTGATGCACATAGAACAGGACCATGATGCACCCACACACCTTTCCAGGGTAGTTTGCTCAGAGTTGGGGGCTGGGTACTTTTCAATAGCCTAGCAACACTCGTGACTTCCCGACCAGATTGGGGTGAGACCATCGTAGGGGGCCCAGCCCACCAAGATCTCACTGCGGGTGGTGCAGGACACCTGGGGCGGCTGTTGTGCGTACACAGGGCCTGAGCGTGCTGACGCTCTGCTTCCAGCGATGCTGCGCCGAGTCCCTAGTAGGGCATCGAGCAGGAGACGGCAGCGCAAGGCCAACAGGAGGGGATGGGTGGAGAGTCGCTCTCGGGATGTGTCTGCAGGGGGCCAAGGAGCCCTTTGAAGCACTTATACGGATGACTCTTCTTTCTTTTGCCCTGACTCAGCTCCCCATACAAGATCTGTTTTGGCAGACGGTGTCTTCCATTCTGATGACATGCCCGGTCCACCTAAGTTGTACTCTCAGTAACATTTCCTCAATCCTGGTTGTGTTTGCTCTCTCAAGGACCTTAATATCGGTCACTCTGTCCTGCCAGTGAATGCTCATTATTGAGTGGAGGGAGCGTATGTGAAATTGCTCAAGCTGTTTAATGTGACGTCTATAAAGAGTCCATGTCTCAGATCCATACAGGAGAGATGTTAGAACCACTGCACTGTAGATCTTCAATTTGGTGGAGAAACGGATGTTGTGTTGGTTAAGAATTTTTGTTCGAAGTCGGCCAAGGACCTGGCTGGCTTTACTAATTCTGGAGATTTCCTTATCAAGCGAACCATCACTTGAGATGGTGCTGCCCAAATACTTGAACTGATCCACATTTTTCAACTGTGTGCCTTAGATGAAGATGGCTGGCACTGGGGCATTGGAATGAGGTGCTGGTTGGAACAAGACCTCTGTCTTCCCAAGACTGATGGTGAGGCCAAAGAGCTGGGATGCTTCAGAACATTTATCAGCAATGACTTGAAGGTCGTCTTGTCTATAAGCCATCACGGCGCAGTCATCTGCAAAAAGTGCCTCAACAAGAAGCCTCTCCAGTGTCTTGGTCTTAGCCCTGAGTCTTCGAAGATCAAAGAGGGAGCAAAGACAGTCCCTGCTCCAGAGAGCTGACAGTCATTCCAATGCAGATTCCGGCTTCGCCCTGCCCTGCCAGTCTTATTAAAGACTCACTTGGGCCAGACACTGGTTCTTTTTCATTGAAATTCACCAGATGTTTTTCATGAAGGACTCTGCTTTGGGGCTCACTCCCCCTTTGGTCTGCCAGGACCTGGGGCTGTTAACCACCCTGGGGCCCATCCATTCTCATGGAGATATGAGGACCAGGCAGATTGATGGGGTGGGGATATGGTAGGTATGTGGATAGGCTATTGTGACTGATGGGTTCTGGCTGTGGGAAGGATCAGTTCTATTGTTCAAGGGAAGTGGCCAGGTGTTCAGAGGAGCACAAAGCCCCCCCCCCCCGCCAGCTGAGATCAGATTTCCAAAAGAGCTCAGAGCACTGGGTGCAGGTTGGGTGCTGCTGAGCCGTGGGAAATCCCTCCCTGAGCTCTTCTGAAAAGCCAGCCCTAAGGCTATGGCTACACTTGCAGAGTTTCACCAGTGATAGTGAACCGGTGAAAGAAAAGTGCTGGTTTGTGTTCTCACTCACTTCCACAGGCATCAGAGAGTGTTCACATTTGCAGCACTTCCATCCCCGATGAGAGCAGCGCACTGAGGGCAGCTATTCCACAGTGCAGCTCTCTCCATTTTGATGATAGGTCTTGTGGGAAGGGGGGTGGGTGATCGTGGGGCATCCTGGGTCCCTGCACAGCCTCCTCTCCCCAAACACTGATCAGCTCCAGTAGCTCAGCATTGCTCCAAGCAGGGAATCGTTTGCTCCCTGGAGCAGGTATTGTCACCTGGCCAGATAAGTGAGCACTTGCCAAGAAAACAGGAAGGGGAGTTTTTAAAGTTCCTGGGGCTTTGCAGGGGCAGGGGTGGGTGTCTGTTTACCTGGCTGCTGGCCAGAGTGGTCACCTAGGCACTGTGGGATATCCTGCAGAGGCTAAACGCTCTGTAAACAGGAAGAACGTGTCTTCCCTTGCACATCACTGCAAAAGCGTCACCAATCACAGTGGACGCCTCTCGTGGAGGTGGTTTTCTTTCTCCGGTGAAACTTCGGAGTTTCACAACAAAAAGTCATTGACAAGTGTAGACGCTCCCACGATTTCTGCGCAAAAAAGGGACATTTTCCGCTTTAAATGGAAAGTGTAGATATGCCCTAAGTCCGTCCTGGCTTTTTCATTTTGTCTGAGCTACTGTTCGTTTGAATTAGCATAAAGCAACTGGATCCAGGATGGCTGCTTAACACTGCCATTAATTAGGAATGTCTAATTACAGAGCGCCTTCAAAAGAGTGCAGAAAGTGTAACTTGCCATTTGCAACAGTGCAGGATTAAGAGTGAGCCTTGTGGAAAAGAAACTCTATTCGAAAGCCTACGTGGCTACTGAGGGTGCGTCTACACTGCAATTAGACAGCCGTGGCTGGCCTGTGCCCGCTGACTGGGGCTAAGAGGGTATTTAATTGCAGCCTAGACGTTTGAGCCCAGGAACCAGCCTGAGCCCGAACGTTTACACTGGAATGAAACAGCCCCTTAGCCCGAGTCAGCCGGCACGGGCCAGCTGCAGGTTTTTAATGGCAAGTGTAGACATACCCTGATTCTCAGCATGGCTCCCTTGTGTTATTCCACCAGATGTTTCTGTGGCTGCCCCCAAAAGCATGGAAAATTATAACTGGAACTTACTGGACGTGTGCCTGGCCACCCCGATCTCCGGGCTCATATGTTATAGCCCTGCCTGCCTCCTTTCCTCTGATTGCGTCTTCTTAGATTGTAAACTGTTTGGGGCAGGGGCCATGTGTATGTACAGCACCTAGCACAATGGGGCCCTGATTCTGATCAGTGCCTGTGGCATTACCATAACAACAATAGTTCTATAGCTTTCCATGATGTCAAAGAGCAGAGATCTGTCTAGCCACTGAACACCAGCCTCAGCTGCTCTTTAGCAATGACAGGATGGGACACTGCTTTTCTGACCCTTCCCCTAATTTACTGCTGCCTTACTCTGCACATGTGCACACCCAACACAGGTGCAGGGTTAGCATCTGCTACTCAGACTGTCAAGCAGCCCTGTGCTGCAAATGCATCACTGACAATCTCCCACACACTCCTTTCACTTTGAGTCAAGGTTGCCTGACTGCAAGGCGAGTCATAAAAGGCAAGGAGATAAACAGCTCCGTCATTCGATACCCAGTCTATGCTCCAATCGTCAGTTCCTCTTTCACAACCTCAGCTATCTCCCTCCTGCTACCTGCAGCCCACATACCTCCACCCCCATCCTAAGCAACCGACAGCCCGGCCTGTGCCCTGCTGCCAGCCCCTTGTAAATGACAATGTTACAATGCCCTCCATTGACAACACTCTGTCAGATGAAAGTGCTACATAAGGACAATCTCAAAGCACTCTCACAGAGCACCGGTACCTCCACTACACAGTGGGAAATTGAGGCACAGAGTGGGGAAGTGTCTTTATCCAAAGTCACATGCTGGCAGCAGAGGGGTGTCCTGCCTCCCAATGCTGTATTCTAACCACTAGACCACACTCCCACCCACAAATGTAAGCTGTAGACTGAGGGTATGGCTGTGTCTATACTTAAAACACTACAATGGCACAGGAGGAGTTCTGCCGTCAGCACAGGAATCCACCTCCCGGAGGGGCGGTAGCTAACCTGATGGGACAATTCTCCCGTCGACCAAGCGCTGTGTACATCGGGAGTTCGGTCAGTTTAACTGCATTGCTCAGGGGTGTGAAAAATGCACATCTCAGAGCGACATAGCTGTGCCAATGTAGGATCCCAGTGTAGACACACAGCACTGGAATACTCAACCACAGCAAGGTTTCTGCATGACACACGGGACATTTCAGAGCTTCTTCTCCTGTGTCACTTAGCAGCCTCCTCCAGGACCAGCCCAGCTCAGCTGTCCCAGTGGAGACATCAGCCTTCG
This sequence comes from Platysternon megacephalum, assembly GCA_003942145.1. Taxonomy (NCBI): domain Eukaryota; kingdom Metazoa; phylum Chordata; order Testudines; family Platysternidae; genus Platysternon; species Platysternon megacephalum. The sequence goes on from QXTE01000349.1 coordinate 1,036,535, forward strand.
CCAACTGGCTGCCAGCTTCCCCTTCCCTCCCCAAAGGGCAGGTAGACGGCACCAAGCAGCAGCTGGAGGGTGCAGACAGGAACAGATTTCCATGGACGAAGGGGCCCTGCCCTTGCTTCTCCCCATCACTGACCCAGTGCCGCATTTGGGCACAGCTCTCCTTAGCACCATGCCAGCGCGTCACGGAGCAGCAGTGGGGAAAGCCCGGAGAGAGGCAGCGCCTGTTGTTGCAGCTTCTCTCACTAACTGCACTGGAGAGGTGGCAAATGCTGCACTAATATGGGCACGGAAGCAGCTGTCAGAGGAACCACAATTTCTGCAGGTGGGACCCAAGCACTGCTCCTGGGAAAGGGCAGCAGGGGTTCAGAGAACTGAGCTTTGGGGAGCACAGCCGATTCCACTGCAGTGTGGTGATGGGGGTGGCTGAGGGACACAGCCCCTGAGGCATGGTCAAGGAGCTGAAGAAGCTAGTGGAGGCACTGCAGCCTCTGAAGCAGCTGGTAACATGCAGGGTGAAATCTCAAGGCAAAGGGAAAACGCTGCTTGACGCAGAGGCCAGGAAACTGAGGCTAGCGTCCCTGCAGATGTCTTGATATTGTCACTGCAGACTCAGGGCCCAGAGCACATCACGTTTCACAGCGCCAGCCAGGCCTGGCTGCTTGAAAAGGAACAGATGTGGCGGATTTCAACAGGTTAGGCTGAGTTTCCTGGCATTCTCTCTATCTCTTAGTGCTTTCCTGGCCAGCAGCCAGAGCATTGGCTGAGCAAGGTAAGCTGAGCATTGGCACTGCCTGCCAGATTGCTGCAAAGTTCATCTCTCTCCTCCCCACCCACCCCCCCTTTGCCCAAAGTGGAGTTGGGATGATGACACACATGGTCCCTCCCGCCAAATGCTGGGCCCAATCCTGCACCTTCGCCTCCCAGGGGCGCAGGATCCAGCCAGGCAGCGAGAGCAAGGTCAGAGCCATTTCCCCAGGCTGATTCTCTCTCAGGCTCTTCCACTTCTCACCACTTCATGGCATAACTCAGCGTATTGCTAGGTGCCAGTCCTAGCACAGGGAGACACACATCCATCCCAGAGCTTGGCTCCCAGGCCTCCTCACTTCCACTGATGGAGACCCTGCCTCTTGGCCAGAAAGAGAGCCGCCCTGGCACGCTGCTAGAGTCCCCTCTGGAAATCCATGCATGCTCTCCTTCCTGCTCCTCGAGCACGGGGTCATTCCAAGAGCTCTCCCTGGAGCTGCTAAGAGAAAACTAGCTGAGCTGGTTTTTTATAAGGCTGCTTGGAGAAGAGCTACAGAATTCTAGTGAAGAAAAAATAAAAAAAGGAGACGGCCTGGGGCAATTAGACCTCAGTTCTTCTAGGTAACGAGCAGCCACCACCCACCCAAGAGAATCCAGGGTGCTCAGCACCTCATTGGATCAGGCCCTTGGGTAGGGAAATAAACCCAGTTTGGGGTATTTTTAGGGTTATTATTTGTGGCAGCTGGATTCCAAGCCGAGTTTCAGGCTGGAAAAGAAGGCAACAGAGCTGGACGTGTATGTAATTCCCATGTGACCTGCACTTTAATCCCATAGCTGCTGAGAACTCTCCAAATCTGCTGGTAAATTCAACTGGGCCGAAACTAACAAGGGCCCAGCAGTAACAGGCAAAGCCAGCGACACACAGAACGTCCAGCCTGGAGACAGGCTGATGGCTCAGGTTCACCATTTGCCAACTGCTCCTGCCCAGCAGCTTTAAAGGTTTCAAAAGCCGCCTTGAGGGGGCAGGCTAGAGAGGAGAATCTGCTGGGAAATCACAGCACACTAGTGTGAGTCAGGCAGCCTCTGGCAGAGAGTCCTGGGCCTGCAGCCATGGAGCTGTGTTGGAGCAGGGTTGGTGCTGGTGTGATTCCAGCGAGGATGCCCTGGAAAGCAGGCTCAGGATGCTCTTTATCCAGAGGACGGTGCAATGGACTCACTGCGCCCGTCCTGCCCAGGGAGGCAACCGCCAGGTTTTGCAATACGGTTCTCACAGCAAATTATCCCTCTCTGCACCGGTCAGGGAAACTGCTTGATGCCAACTGGCAACAGAGCCCGGGCCTGATGCAGCACTCCTGACTGATTTCAATGGGGCAGAGCCCCAGTTTAGAAGTTAGGTTCAGACCCATGCATGTGGCCTTGTGGAGAAAAGCCTCGACTCACAGTAGCCTCCCCTGCGATAAAAACCCAGTCTCAGCGCCCGGTCAGCCACTCAGGCCTGGGCTGGAGTCTGGGCTCCGGGACCCCTTGAGGGGGGACGATCTCAGATCCCAGGCGCCAGCCCAAGCCTGAATGTCTACACTGCAACTTTATAGCTGCGAGCCCCAGTCAGCTGACCTGGGCCAGCCGTGGCTGCAGTGGGTCTTCTATTGCAGTGTAAACGTACCCTTGAGGACTCCAATCTGGTGTCACTCATGCACATGAAACTCCCCTCACAGTCAATGGGAGCTGCAGCTGAGTAAAGGAGGGTGCAGCTGGGCTTTACTTAGTTAATGCAGCCTCCTACTGTGGCCTCCTGGAGGCAGGGCTCATGCCTTGTAAAACAGGGCGAGCAACGTCAGCAGGAATATCCCAGGAGTTACTGCCCACTTTAACAGGCTGGATAATTGCAGGGCTCTAGTTCCCATATTTACTTTCTTTCCTCTTTACAGCAAGCCAGCAGGGAGCACTAAGAAATATTTCTTATAGGATCCACTGCATGCATCCGATGAAGTGAGCTGTAGCCCACGAAAGCTTATGCTACAATAAATTTGTTAGTCTCTAACATGCCACAAGTACTCCTGTTCTTATAGGAACATAATTTTGTTCCATGCGCCTCTGTGTCCACCTGCTGAAGAGAGCCTGGGGGTGGGGGGAGTGGGCAGGCTTGTTCTGCATGCCCCCACCCCCCCACACACTGCATGGAGGCCCTGCTGTAAGGACCCTGCTGGGTTCCAGTTCCACAGGGTTGGGGGGCAGACAGAGAGCAGGCTGGGGCCAGGGTAGAGGCAGGCAGATGAATGGGTTGGGCTCCTGCAGAGTCTCCCTCCATTCCCAACGTCTGGGGCAAGCATCATGCCCAGAGTAGAGGCAAGGGGCTGCCCTACAGAGCCCCACTCTGACTTTGGGGGGATCATCCCACTTCTTCCACAGGGAGAGGGCAAGACAAAGCTCATGCTCCCTGCTGCCAACATTTCTTCTCCTCTCTAGGGCAGGGAGAACAGGACCAGGCTTGTTCACTCCCCTTCCCGCCTTCTTTCCTAGGAAGGGGAGATTAGAGACTGGAACGGAAGGACAGACCTGGTGAATGTCACACTTAAAGGCTCCCCTGAGGTGGTGCAAGCCAGGTCAGCTGGGCCCAATTTCCCCCTCAGACCTATCTAACTTCAGTCCTTTCCAACTTGCACGGGGGTAAGTGAGATCAGAATCAGGCCCATTGACTTTGTTAAAGCTCCCAGAATATCCCATACACAGTTTTTATTGCCCAGCTGATTAGCCCTCACAGAAGACTTGGGGAAGGTTTTATCGAGTAGTGAGTCTGATTCAGGGAGTTTCTTCGTTTCTTTTCCATCTCTCAAGCCGTGTGTATTTACCTACTGCCCTCCTGAGGGCAGGGCTCTCCAGCCGTGGCATCACACAGCGCTTCTTGTGGGAAAGTTGCAAACAGAGGTAGCAAACATCAGGGGCCCGATCCTGCATTATCTGTGCACTCTGAACTGCTGCCAACTTCACTGAGAGCCGAGTGTGCAAGAAACGCAGGGTCAGGCCCCAAGTAAGTGGGGCTCTGGGAGGGGAGGGGAATCATAGTCATGACTGCCTTGGGGGAGAGGTGGGAGAAAGCGGGGGGTTAAAACCAGCCAATGAATAGTTACGCTCTCTCTGTAACATGCTCCCGTTAGGGTACCAGCTGGAGACATGGAGACCTGAGTTCCAGTCCCCTGCTCTGCTGCACTCTCTGTGGGGATGTCCACACTGCAGCTGGAGGTGGCATTTCCAGCTCAGGTAGACGTATGCGCACTAGAGTGCTAAAAATAGCAGCACTGCTGTGATTCCGCGAGATGCCGGCAGGGCGGCCGCCCTGAGCACACAGTGAGGGTCTTGGCTGGGAGTGCACTTGGGCAGCTAGCCGCTCCTGCTGCCGTGGCTGCACTGCTCTGATCGGGTCTACCTGAGCTGGGAATCACATCTCCAGCTGCAGTGTAGACAGAACCTGGCAAAAGTCAAGTAGTCACTCTGGGCCTCAGGTCCCCACCAGTAAAATGGGGGTAAGAGCACTGCCCAGCCACCCCAGGATGCTCTGAGGATAAAAGCACTGAAGAGTGAGAGCTGCTCAGATAAGTCAGGTAAGTACCTTGGATAGACAGCTAGACACAAACAAAGTGCTGGGCACAGTAGAAAACCCCAGGCAGATTGGATTTGACGGGAGCCAAGTGGCATGTCTGAGTGATGAGGGGCATCTGCACAAAGGGCGCCGCAGAAGCGATCTGGTTTCCCGGGTGGGCGCCCCATTGCTCTCTGAAAGTGATGGAGATCCCTTCACCCCCCTCTGGAAGAAGACTCAGAGCTGCTGAAAAGCTCCATTTCCCCACAGACCAGGCCCAGCGAGCGCAGCACAGTGCCATCTCCCCTGCCCATGTGCATCAACCCCGACCTGGCAGGGCCAGCGCTAGGGGCAGGAGAGAGGACGGCTCGTGCTGATTCAGGAAGTGGCTGCTCCCCAGTGCCAGTCGCAATGGGGGTGTTTGGGACATGGAGACGTGCTCTGAGGAACTGGACTGGGGCCATCAACTCACTTCACCCAGGGGCCTTCAAACCACTGTGGGATCCTTAAATGTCCACCAGCCACGCCTAGATTTCAGCCAGCGACCTAGGCCCCAGCCACGCTACAGCCATAAGCAAGCGGGGGATCCAGTTACAGAGCACTTCAAAGCTGTAGCAAAGAGGGGACGTTACGGTGAGGCCCCGTCTACACTACGGCTTTGAACAGTGTTGTAGCTGGGTTCCCTGACTCAACTATGGCTGTGGAGTAACGTTTTCAGAAGCACCCAAGTGACTTAGGAGCCATTTTCAAAAGTAACTTTGGGCCAGACTTTCACAGCTATTTAGGCAGCTCATGACACCGAGAGGTGCTTCTGCAACTCCCTCTAGGCACCTATCTGCATCTTTAGGCTCCTGAATAGCTTTGAAAATCTGACCCTTAAAGTTTACATCTCCCTGAAAGTCAGTGGGAGTTCGGTGTCTAAGTATCTTTGAGGATGTGACCCTAAGTGCCTAGGTCACTTTTACAAATGAGACTTAGGAGCCTAAGGACTTAGGCTACATCTCCACTATGAGCTGGGGTGCGATGCCCTGCTCGTGTGCACATGCCCTGCTAGCTAGCGGGAGTATAAGTAGCATGGGAGCACACTGGCAGCAGAGGCGCGGCTTACCCGTGCCAGGTACAAACCTGCCTGAAAGCGGGGGCATGCACTGTGCCAGCACTGCTGCTTCCTATGCAACAGCAGCTACACCGCGTCTACTCAAGCTAGTGTGAGGGTGTGTACGCGAGCAGGGAATCAACCCCCCAGCTCACAGCCTAGACAGAGCTTAGTCTTGTGGATGAAGGTGAAATGCTCTGTATCCCAGAAACCAAACACCCATACCTACGCGCTTCATCCTTTGGGCAGAGCACCCTGCCTGCTAGGCACAACTGGAGGGGAAAAAAGAAAGGGGGGCCTGCAGGTATCATAAAGCAACAGAGGAACAAAGAGAGTTTATCATCTGTGCCTCTTACTGCCAGTGGATCCTGAATGCGCTTGTTCGATCCAGGGACAGCACAAAGCCTTGACTCTCAGTTTTGTTTTTCTAAAGCCCTGCTTTAGTCATCGTGCCTCAAGGAAAGTGGAGCCCTTCCGAGAACAAGCATGACCCGGCATAGACCGGATCCTGCATTCCCTGGGCACTCTAATTCCCTTTGGCTTTGGGAGGTGCACAAGGAAAGTAGGAGCAGGTCTGAGAAGCAAATACATGTGACACCAGTGACACCAAAACCACAGCAGTGCTCACTCAGAAACTCAAAAGCCACTAACAGCGGGGAAACCTCGGGAAAAGTTCCCCAAAGCCCTAGCTACAAAATAAAATATTGATCACTATTAATGCAGTTTGTTAAAGAGCAAAGGCCCAGTGGGGAATCAACTGCAGGAGACACAAGCCATTCAAAACTACATAAAGTGCAGTGAATATGGGCCAGGCATAAATCAGCATCTCTTCATTTCGGTGGCATTAGTATGATTTACACCAGCTGAGAATCTGGCCCATTATGTTTGCACATGTCTGATGGGAGGCTGGATGGGTGAACACAAGCACAGTGTTGTCAAAGGGGTTAAATAATTACTAGGAAATTACTAGTTCTAAAATACGCACTAGCAATGTGCTACCCTGGCCTCTCTTACCAGCTGTATGGAACGATCTTAGTGATCTCTAACAAATCTTCAGAAAAGGCAACATAGTGAAATCAGTCTTGGGTGGGTCAAAAGTTTTCCAAGGAAACTGTTTTTTGATGGAAAATTGGGTTTTCGACTAATAAACATTTTTCACAAAAAGGATCTGCTTTCTGCGGAAAATTTAGATTTTTCATTGAAAAACTCAAATACCCCCAACTCAAAAGATTTTGGCCAAAAAACATGGTTTTGGGTGTGGATCAAATTCTGGGAGGGGTTTGAGCTGAAAATGTCCAGTTTTTGAATTTTTGCGGTGGAAAAAAAAAATCAAAATTTTCTGAAGGGGAAAAAAAACAACAGCCCGTGTTTCCTTCAGACGGGGCTGGCTCTGCCCAGGTGCTGGTGAAGTCCACAGTTCCCACTGACTTCAACACACGAGTGGGCGCTCAGCTCTGGGGAAATCAAGACCCTAGAGCTGCTCCTAGAGCGGGGAACCGCATCTAAACCCGCTACGGTTTTCTAGTCATGTATTTTTTTAATGAGAAAATAAAACTATTTGCAAGGAAGGGAGCTTGCAGGGACCTTTGAGTTCACTTGGCTGCTGGGGGGGTCAGGGCGGCTCCTCTGCACTGGGCATCCCTGAGCCAACATCTCCGGAGCACCGGGCGCCCCCGGCTCCCGGCTCTGCCTGGCCCCGGGCTCGGGGCGCCCCCGGCTCCCGGCTCTGCCTGGCCCCGGGCTCGGGGCGCCCCGTGTTCTCCACACTCTGGGTGCCCCCCGCTCACCTTGAAGCCCGGCGGCTCCCGCAGGTCCTTGGTTTTCAGGCACAGCAGCAGGATGCCCACGATGCCGATGAAGCAGAGCAGCAGCAGCACCGCGATCACCTTCCTGGCCATGGTGCTCGGTCCCCGCAGGACTGGAGCCCGCCGGGCTGGGGCTGGGGCTGCTGCATTAGCAGGCGGGGCTTCCTCCTCCTTCCTGGCGCGCTGCCCGGGGGCTGAGACGGGTCAGGAGCCCGGACGCTGCGGGACGGGGCGCAGGTGATCGGCCCACGGCTCCTCCTCCTGCTCGGGCTGAGACACGGGCTGCGCCCCAGGGCTGGGGCCTGGCCAGGTGGGGGCCCGGGCACTCGCTCGCTCCCCTTTGATCTCCCAGCTGCCCTTAGCAGGGCCCCGTGTCCCGCTGGGCTTTGCAGGCAGTGGTGGCGCTGCGCTGGGGCAGCCAGCCGCCCTTCTTGGCTCTCTTGTCCCAGGCTGAGCCTGCGTGCGGTGTGCAGGAAGGGGCTTAGGTCAAGGGGGTTGGAGTGCAGGAGGGCATGCAGGAGGGGGCTCAGGGCAGGGGTGCAGGGAGGGGGCTCAGGGAAGGGGGTTGGGGTGTGGGAGGGGGCTTGGTGCAGGGAGGAGTGCGGGAGGGGGCTCAGGGAGTTGTGGTGCATGAGGGGTTCAGGGGGCGGGCTCCAGCCCGACACCACTTACCTGGAGCGGCTCCGGGGTGGCAGCAGCGCGCACTGGGACCAGGGCAGGCTCCGTGCCTGCCCTGGCCCCCTGCCGCTCCAAGAAGCAGCTGGCACCATGTCCCTGCAGCCCCTGGGAGGGGGGGGCGCAGAGGTCTCCATGCACTGCCCTCACCTGTGGGTACCTCCCCCGAAGCTCCCATTGGCCGTGGTTCCCGGCCAATGGGAGCTGCGGGGGGCGGTGCCTGCAGGCGAGGGCCGCGCACAGAGCCTTCTGCCCCACCTCCCCAGGGTCCGCAGGGACGTGGTGCCAGCCACTTCTGGGAGCAGTGTGGGGCCCACGCCGCCATGGGGGTGGCAATCCCGCAGGCCAGATCCAAAGCCCTGACGGGCCGGATCCGGCCCGTGGGCCGTAGTTTGCCCACCCCTGGTCTAATAATATAATAATAATAATTATGGAGATATACCTATCTCATGAAGCTGGAAGGGACCCCGAAGGGTCATCGAGTCCAGCCCCCGGCCTTCACTAGCAGGACC
>QXTE01000350.1:0-28168 GCA_003942145.1 Platysternon megacephalum
CCTATTCCAGTTATATCATACATACATTTATGAGCCCCTTTATGGGGTACGCTGTCACAGAGCCCCTCTGCCGGCCCGGCCCTGCCCAGCCAGAGCAAATCACAGTCACCCGAGGGGTGGAGGGAGGGTGGGGTGGGTGCAGTGGGGGACTCATTGTCAGCAGAAGGAGGGGGAAAAGCAGGTGGAGGGGAGCTCTGAATGAACAATCTGACTCTCTCCGCCCTCTGAACAATTGGAGGCCAGAGGTTAATGCGTCCATCCTTGGAATAACAGCCTGGCCCTTCGCCTGGATGGATTAGGTCGGGGGAGACACCCAGGGTGCCCCAGCCCAACCATGGCTTTCCAGGGTCTGATCCAAAGCCCTGAAAAGTGCATTAGCGCAGCAAGGAGAGAGGATGGTTCATTCCAGCCAGTTTAAGAGCATTACAGCTCCACAAGAGACCCATTTGGATCCAGGACAACGGAGGACTTTAGTTGTGGGAACATTAAGTGAATCGTTATGTACCAACTCTGCCTTTTGGTCCAGGTACAAACTGCTGCATGTGGACACTTCCCCTGCTACTTGCAAAGAGTCAATACACTGAGCAGGAGATTTCCCAGTACGAATCTTCCAGGCATGGGCATTTGTCCCTGTCACACGCATGACTGAATACTTTTAACACAGATCCCAGATCCCTTTTCCCCAAATGTATGAGAAGTAAAAGGTGCTTCCTCCCAATGGACACGGGGTTATAACAGATGATTGGTGTTGAATATGGATTGTATCTTTGCGGGACTGCCTGTTTTGTAGGGAAGCAGCGTGGCTTACCTTCATAATCCATTATTTCATCATACTTGATATTATTGTTCATATATATCATATTATTAGGGTAAGATCCCTGCATCGAGCTTCCCAGGCTCAACAGCCAGGAGGAATTGGACTGCAGTGGAGTCTCAAACAGGCCTTGGCTCATGGAATAGCTGGACCCTCTGGCTGCATGTCCCCTATCCTCCTCCTTGTCCTCGCTGTTCATGTCAGGGGCCTGTGACCAGTGTTCCCTCTAATTTTTTACGTCCATGTGCAGAATGAATTTTGTTATGTGCACCAATATGGAAGTGATGTGTGGTGGGCATGGATCCAAGGGATTCGGACTGTGGGAGGGGGTCAGGGCTGGGGCAGAGGGTTGGAGTGCGGGGGGATGAGGGCTTTGCCAGGGGCTTCGGGTCCTGGCAGTTGATTCTGGGAAGCCCGATGCAGGGGAAGGAACTTCGGGTAAGTGTGTAATGTATTTCCCATTACAGTGATGTACTGATGATGCCTCCAACTTAACAGGACACAGCTATCAACTTTTAATTAATTTAGTCATACTAGGAGAGATTGCAGTACAACAAAGAGAGGTGAAGTTGTGTTGTATCAAGCAGGCAAGGTACTAACAAGCTTCAACAGAACTTTATTTTTACAGTGGAAACCTCTGCACACTCTATAACTCTCACTCCACCTCCTCAACTCCTCCCCCCTCCTTCCTGTTTCCTGTCCTTTCAGACTCCCAACAGCCAGTGCTCCCAGTTCTAATAATTACAAGCACATCTAAACACCACAAGTTGTCATCTGCTTTTTATTCCCCCGTAGACTTAGGCAGGGAGACCATATGGAACAGTTTCATTATGTAAACAGGGATGTCTCTTGAGTCCTTCTGAGAGATCTCAATGAAACTCTCATGGAGTTACTCGGAAATCCTTTTCTGAAGGTTTCTAGGGATGGTGCCTTATTTCTTCGAGTGTGGTAGGACAGCTTCCCACACCAGTCTACAATAACTTCAGCAGGCACCGCTGCAGCGCACAGGCTAGTAGCATACAGGTCTGGGTGGCTTCAGGATGCCAGCAGCAGCCATGCTCTCTATGCCTTTGTTACCCTCAGGAGTTAGATATCTGCTAAAGTCCACGACCTGTGGAAAATGGTGCCAGTGTTCAGTGCCCTGGCACAATAGTAATTGTTTCATGAAACTGAACAATTCCCTCCCCATTTCCCTCCCCTTTGGTGGGCCATATTCACCATGGCTGGTACTGTGAGTGGAGCCGTGAACAAGCACTCTGAAGTCTAGTGTAAAATTTGTAAAACTGTGTAAAAGCATGTTTAGTGTAAAACTTTGGTGGAGCAAGGAAAGGGAGTTCTGAATCTGAACTTTCACATTCTGTTGTGACTATCTAAATTAATTTTCATATAAGATTTCCTGAAACATTGTATCAAATGATTTACTAAAATTCAGTATGATTGTAAACCATAATCAAATGCAATATTAAACCATTTGCTTCCCTTCTCCCACTAACCTGTAACTTAATCAAGGAATGGGTCTGTTTTGTTTGCTATTGAACTAAATAGTGCATCACAATAGTAAACAATCACTTTTCCAGGTGAGCACAAAGAACAGCAGCTGGTTGTTACACTGGCACAATCATCTTTCCCTGTTTTGGTATTTAGGCATTGTACTGAGTTGGCAAAAGGACTTTTTGGGGTGGCAAAGCTTGCTGTTAGCTTCCCAGGGCGGAAGTGAAACACACTTGAAAACCTATCAGGCCTATGATTTCCACCAGTGTGAGATGAAATCAAACCCAAAGGCTATCCAAGTTCTTAAATGGCCCTATTATCCGGAGTGCCCTCCAAAAATATTTACGAGTGTATCCTCACAGCACCCTGTGAGATAGGGAGGTATTGTTAGCCCCACTTTATAAATGGGAAACTAAGGCACAGACTCCAGTAACTTGTCTAAGGTTACATAGGAATTCTGTGGCAGAGCTGGGAATTGAACCCAGGGGCTCAACCACACCATACCTCACCTCTATATTTTCTTCTCCAACATGTCTCTTTTTCTGACTTCAGTATGTACATGAAAAAATAAAACATACAAGTAAGAACCATGTAATTTAAAATACTTTCACATGCTGTCTATTTTTGTAGGATTTCTGCACCTTTGATTCCATCAATGATAAAATGTATAAAAATAATTTTAAATGATGCGTTCTTTTTTTTATATTCATACAATGTGCAGCCCTCAAAGACAGAGATGATGAGAAATGAACACAGGCTCCACATAACTGTCATGCTCCTTTTGCCCTTTTCCTGATTGTCAGGTTCCGTGTCACAACATCATGAACAATTATGCAGAAAACAGTTACTGGTTTTATAGATTTCCAATGGGTAGGATATGTACAGGGGAAAATTTAATTTGGGGATAAGGCCTCTAAAGTTAATGTACCTTCCCCTCAGCAGCAGCCCTCTCTGACTCATTCACAATACAGAATTTCTGCTAATAATATTCACAAGAAATACTGAGTTCCTACCTACACATCTTTCTGCTCCCACTGTGTCACACTGCCAATGCAGAACTGAGCAACCCATGTCACACCATAGCAGGAGACTTGGCTTTCCTATTCATTCCATCTCACTTGTTACAAATCTTCCTCCATCTGCTGATTTTGTAAGTACACATGCTCACTACAGAGACCAGAAACAAGTTCTACTAAAAGATTTATAATCACAGACAGAAAATAAATACAAAATGATTGGCAAGAAGTTCTCAGTTACATGCACAACATCAGACTAGCAACAGAGACAACTGTCAGTCCAAACTGGAGGACTAAGAGTACATAAGCCACTAGGTGGGCTGTGGGAATGCACTGGGACAAATGACAAAACAAGAAAGTAGCAGGACTAAGAACGTTTTTTGAACTGGATTAGTTTCTGGAAGGCCTGTTTAAACTCTTCATTAAAAGCGGTGTATATGACTGGATTGATAAGCGAGTTTAAGTAACCTAGCCATGTAAAAAAGTCCAGTAGGATTGGATGAAACCAACAGGCATCCTGACAGATGGGCAGGACCAGGGTCACAACAAAGAATGGCAGCCAGCAGAAAATAAAAGCTCCCAGGATAATGCCCAGAGTTTTTGTGGCTTTCCTTTCTCTTGCAGCAGAAATTATTTTCCTTTCCAGGACACTATCTGCAAGTTTGATTTTCACATGATTGATAAATACTGGGGAGCCCCCTGAATGAGCATGCCCCTTGTGAAAGTTAGAGTTAATGGAGCAGAGAGAAGACCCAGTGGAGCCGGTAATCAGGTGGGCTGTGGTAAATCGTTTTCCATATAATGAAGGTGGCTTAAGAATCCTGGATCGAGCTGCTACGTAAATTCTCCCATACAGTATAACCAGGAGCACAGTTGGGATATAGAAAGCTCCACAGGTTGAATAGATTGTGTAGGAAATTTGATCAGTGTTCACAGTACAGTCTGCCATTTCTTCATGAGCTTTTGCCTGTCTCCAGAAAAGTGGTGGCATAGAAATACAAATAGAGATCACCCAGACAACAGCTATCATGAGGGTTGCTCTGCCGGCTGTCCGACGTGTTGCGTATTCCAAAGCATTTGTGATGGCCCAGTATCTGTCCAGTGCAATAACACAGAGGTGCAGGATTGAGGCTGTGCAGCAGGTGATGTCTGACGATAACCAGATATCGCACATAACTTGACCAAAGGTCCACGTGGGGCTGACAGTATAAGCAATACTGATTGGCATTACTAAGATAGAAACTAAGAGATCAGTCACCGCCAAGGAGCCAATGAGATAATTTGCAGGTGTATGAAGCTTTCTAGTGAGAAAAATGGTGAGAATTACAAAGGAATTTGAAAGAATGGTTGCCAGAGTTATAATAAACAGAACGACTGCCAGTAAGATCTTCAGCCCTAGCAGTGTGGTCTCATCCCATGCCACTGGCATTTCAGTGGCATTCAGTGACTCATTTGATGTGCTCCGGAGAGAAAGCTCTTTTGAATGGTTGTACTGGGCCATTCTCTGATTTTCCTTTGCAATTTAGTCTGCCATAAACAGTTAAGAATGTTGCTGTTTCTGCTGAAATGGAACTTTTGTGACTAGAACGCCAAGGCTGGAGAGAACGAACCGCTAGTAAGCAGGAGCCTGGGCAGCAGTTGAAGTATTTTTCTAAACTAGATTCCTGCAGCTTATTTCAACATATCTTTTGTAACGCAGTTTAATAAGCAGCAAGTTCTAATGCAATCATCGAGATATTATTTCTGCCATATATTAACACTGACTATATTATAAATGGTGGGACTTTATGTGTATTACATTTTTTATTTCACAATTTCTCATCTAGACAAAGGCCAAAAAGTCTTAATTTCTGTTTTGTCCACATCTTCTTTTTGAGATAATTCTCCAGCAGGTAGCAAGAATCAGCATTGGAGAGTGAAAGGCAGAGAGAGGAACATTTTACATTGCCATGTTGGCCCCATCTTTGGGACAAAACTTTCCTAGAAAAAGTTTGCCCTCAGTTAATAGCTGAACATGATGACTCTTATAACAGGGAACTCTCTCTTCCCAGAGTACATATTGCACAATACAATACTGATTGACTTGTTTCTGTGGACATAACTTCTGCCAGACACACATATTGGGCCCTCTTTAGTGATTTGTGCAGGGTTCTATCGGTGTGTGCATCTCCAGACCATCCTTGCTTTCTCTCAAATGTACATTCAATCTTCAAACACTGGCCTCAATTTCTGAATGATTAACAGAGTTCAATGCTGTGGACCTGGAATTCACAGGATGTTTTAGTTACTGAATTGTCCATGACTGAGTAGATGGTGAATGATTATAATGAGCTGTGGAGTCATGATTCCCCCAACAGAAGGAGGACTTCATCATCTGACATGGCTGGTTATTGCTGAATGGATCTGAAGGGAGAAAGTGAGTGTGTTAGCCCAGAACTGTGGAATCATGTGACATGAGAGTTCACAGCCCTCAGTGTCAGACTGGGCCTTGTGGGCATTAATGAAGCCACAGGTCTCTTTTTATGTATTTCTTTAGATGTAGTAAGTGACTATCTATATAACTAGAGCCTTACTATCTCTCAGGAAGCTCCACCACACAGATAATAAATCCCTGCCACCAGCCCCACTTTGTCAGCCTGTTCCTCCTGGAAAAGGCCAAGAAAATAGGTGGCCTTACTGTATGCCATGAAGGTTTACAAATTTGGGTTCTAGCAGGCCACATGGGAAGCACAGTCAGTGCTGAAAGCTTCTCAGAGAAATGTCCTGCCAGTAGTCCCCTTCTGAAACCAACCAGCTCAAGCTGGGGGGAGGGATAGCTCAGTGGTTTGAGCATTGGCCTACTAAACCCAGGGTTGTGAGTTCAATCCTTGAGGGGGCCACTTAGGGAATCTGGGGCAAAATTGGTCCTGCTAGTGAAGGCAGGGGGCTGGACTCGATGACCCTTGGGGGTCCCTTCCAGCTCTATGAGATAGGTATATCTCCATATATATATATAAAGCATCTCTGCTGATCACAAATGATGCATCTGTCAAATGGCTAAGGCCCAAACCATTTAGGGCATTGTAGGACAAGACCAACACCATAAATTCCACTGAGAAACTAAATTTGAGCCAGAAGAGAGTCTAGGGCCAAAGTGGAGTCTGGAGACACTGGACTCCTCAGAGAGAAAGTTTCAGCTGTTGTTCCTCACAGATTTATTTTGAATGGGAGCTTTCTGTTTAGAGAGCGGTGTTGCTTCAGCAATTGGAACTGGTATTGTTTCAGATCTCTCACTGGAAATTTAGCAAAACAACAACCCCACAAAAGAACAGCTTTCTGTACATCTGCTAAAAGTCCCATTTTAAAGAACTGAGCTAAGATTCAACCTAAAAGAGTTTCATCTGCCATTTTCAGAGTTTGGGAAACATACTGAAGCATATTTACCTGGGTGCTGGGCTGCTTTCATAGGCCAACTCACAAATAAAACCTACAACAACAAAACAGATTAGAAACATTACTTAAAGACAATAATATTCTACAGTCAGGTTCCAGAGCATTGCAAAACATTTCTCACACTTGAGTTTTCTCTATTTTCTCTATAAGGCCAGTAGAGACCTTTCCCATTTGTTATAAGGAAGAGCCATTCTTCCAATCTGATTCTAAATCTCTATTGCAGCAATGAAAAATAAAATACAGAGCAGAGCTGTCAACCAAGTGCATATCAACAAAGTATTGTCTTATTGCTCCCCAGAGCTGTATGCCCTAAATGGGAATCAAAAACCTGATGTGATGCACAAAATTCTTACCCAAATTAACTGTCCCCAAATGAAAACCTCAAATGTCCCAGAGCCAGGGAAAAAATATTACCCAGGAAGAAACTCCTGGTGCAATCCAGAAGTTCCATTCAGGCAAAGCAGCAGGGCCTGATGGATACAGGATTAATTTATATACACAGCTGAGTTTCTTGGTGTAGGCAGTCCACATTGCACTGATTCTCTCCTGCCTACACCAAATTAAACTTAGGTGCTTAAGTCCCATTTTCAAAAGTGATGTAAGCTCCTAGAGTAGCAGTTCTCAACCTGTGGCCTGTGGACTGCATGCGGCCCAATTAGCACACAGTGCTAAAAAAATTCAAAATTTACCTCTCTGGTCTGGCAGGGGGCAGGGCTGGCTGAAGAGGAGACAGCGTCTTGCAGCCTGACCAGCGGTTCCGCCAGCAGGGGGCTGGTGAGTGCCACAGGGGGCAGGAGAGTGGGTCTGTGGGTAGGTTTGTGGGAGGGGGCTCTGGGCAATGAGGGGGTGGGGGGCACTGGGAACTAGGGGTTTGCCATGGTGCTACAGCACCCCCAGCTTTTAGATGCGGCTCTGGTCCTGGCCCCCCTTCTCGGGTCCTGGTTGCCGGCCCGCACTGGGCACTCCATTTCTAGCCTGGTGCCAGGGGTCCCGGCTGCCCGTCCGCGCACCGTGGCACTCGGGTCCTGGCTGCATGTCCCCACGCGGGGTGTGTCCGTGTCCAACTGCTGCCTGGCCCTGCCTGGCGGTGTTCCGGGGTCCGGCCCCCCGGCATCCCATGGCGGTGTCCAGGGTCTGGCTGCCTGGCCCGTGCCCAGGGCTCTGCTCTGGGCGAGGGCAGTGGGCATAGGGGATGGTGGATGTTTTTTGGGGGGGAGAGGAGGGGGCGCTGTGGTTCTCAACCTGCAGCCCACAATGATAAACAGGTTGAGAACCACTGTTCTAGGGGTAATGTTTTCAAAAGTGTCTAAGGGCCAGATTTTCAAAGGTATTCAGGCACCTAAAGGTGGAGACAGGTGCTTAATGGGACTTTCAAAATTGCCTTGGTGCCCAGCTCCACTTCTGAAAACCCCACTTGGAGCTGGATTCACAAAGGGACTTTGGCATCTAACTGCCAGTGTAGGCACCTAAATCCCAGAATCAGGCCCCACTGGGCTTCACAAAGCCCCCGCTCAGCTGCTCCTGAACCTGATAGGTGCCTAAACTCACTCAGCACCTAAATCTTTGCAGTAAAGTTTCCCTAGGTGCCTGTGTTTCTGCCGCAGCATGCACCCTGCAGCTGCACACCAGGCACCTGAATGCCTAAACCACAGTGTAATGCATGAACTGAGGGACAATAGGCATTCCTCCACCTAACCTCCCTGGGGGGTGGGGGGGAGGGGGGGGGCCTACCTGGTCAGTGTACTCAAAGCTCACCTGCTGGATTGAGCCTCATCCGTGAACTAGCACAAAAGAGGGAAGGGTGGGGGAAGCCCTCCTGCATAGCTTTTAGCACAGGGGTTAGCATACTCACCTGGCATTTGGGAGGCCCCCCAGTTCAAGTCCCCCTCCACCTGAGAGGAAGGGCGAGTTATCTTAAGTGCCTATACACAAATGCAAGAAGCCTGGGAAACAAGCAGGGAGAACTGGAAGTCCTGGCACAGTCAAGGAATTATGATGGGATTGGAATAACAGAGACTTGACACTAAACTGGGAGCAGTGGTAGATATGCTGGAGGGTAGGGATAGGATACAGAGGGACCTAGACAAATTAGAGGATTGGGCCAAAAGAAACCTGATGAGGTTCAACAAGGACAAGTGCAGAGTCCTGCACTTAGGACGGAAGAATCCCATGCACTGTTACAGACTAGGGACCGAGTGGCTAGGCAGCAGTTCTGCAGAAAAGGACCTAGGGGTTACGGTGGACGAGAAGCTGGATATGAGTCAACAGTGTGCCCTTGTTGCCAAGAAGGCTAACGGCATTTTGGGCTGTATAAGTAGGGGCATTGCCAGCAGATCGAGGGACGTGATCGTTCCCCTCTATTCGACATTGGTGAGGCCTCACCTGGAGTACTGTGTCCAGTTTTGGGCCCCACACTACAAGAAGGATGTGGAAAAATTGGAAAGAGTCCAGCGGAGGGCAACAAAAATGATTAGGGGGCTGGAGCACATGAGTTATGAGGAGAGGCTGAGGGAACTGGGATTGTTTAGTCTGCAGAAGAGAAGAATGAGGGGGGATTTGATAGCTGCTTTCAACTACCTGAAAGGGGGTTCCAAAGAGGATGGATCTAGACTGTTCACAGTGGTACCAGATGACAGAACAAGGAGTAATGGTCTCAAGTTGCAGTGGGGGAGGTTTAGATTGGATATTAGGAAAAACTTTTTCACTAGGAGGGTGGTGAAGCACTGGAATGGGTTACCTAGGGAGGTGGTGGAATCTCCTTCCTTAGAGGTTTTTAAGGTCAGGCTTGACAAAGCCCTGGCTGTGATGATTTAGTTGGGATTAGGTCCTGCTTTGAGCAGGGGGTTGGACTAGATGACCTCCTGAGGTCCCTTCCAACCCTGATATTCTATGATTCTATGAATAGGCTCTGCCACCTTCCAGCTGAATGCTCTAGCCATTGGGCTAGGGGATATTCTGATGGGAGGGCTGGGGCTCCCTCAGTCTCTCCTGTGGAACTTGTCCCACTGTGAATAAATAATTGAAAAACTAATTGGGCCAAAGAGAGAAAAAGTGAGAGAGCAACCATGAGAATGACTCAGTAGCCTGGTGACTAAACACACACCAACCCTCTTCCAATGACTTTTTAAATTCTTTACCCACTGATCAATAGCTTCAACAGGAGAGACTGAGGTTCTGCCCATGGGAGCGTATAATAGCCCAGTGGTTAGAGCCCTCACCTGAGAAGTAGTAGAGCTCTGTTCAAACCCCTTCTCCACCCCAGGTGGATGGGTGCTTGAACTGGGGGTCTCCCCCAGCCCAAATAGGTACCCTAAACACTTGGTTAAATGTTAGGAGGGAGACCCACCTCCTCCTCACAAAAACAGAGTAGGTGCCTAATGTCAAGAATGGGTTTGCAGCTGAGAATCCCAAGCAGAGGGAGGCATCTCCTGCCCCCTGGGGTTAGGTGCCAAAGTCCCTGAGAGTGGCAAGGCTTAGGACATACCTGTTGCCTTGGCGTCTCTCATTGGCCAGCTTGGGTGGCTCCCCACCTAGTTGCCGTTTTTTGTGAATCCCATTCTGGGACACGTACCTCTCCTCATTCATTGTATAAAAAGCCTGAGCACCTAGCTCAGGCTTCGTGATTCCCCTGATTCCAGTCCCCATCAGCACTGGCACACCTAAGGGTTGTCTATACTGCAATTCAACACTATTTGATAAGTTAAAAGTAATAAGTCACCAGGACCAGATGGTATCACCCAAGAGTTCTGAAGGAACTCAAATATGAAATTGCAGAACTACTAACTGGTATGTAACCTATCATTTAAATCAACTTCTGTACCAGATGACTGGAGGATAGCTAATGTAACACCAATTTTTTAAAAAGGCTCCAGAGGTGATCCTGGCAATTACAGGTCATAACCTAACTTCAGTACCAGGCAAATCGTTGAAACTATAGAAAAGAAGAGAATGATCAGACACATTGATGAACATGATTTATTGGGGAAGAGTCAACATGGATTTTGTAAAGGGAAATCATGCCTCACCAATCTATTAGCATTCTTTGAGGGGGTCAACAAGCAAGTGGACAAGGGTGATCCAGTGGATATCATGTACTTAGACTTTCGGGAAGCCTTTAACAAGGTCCCTCACCAAAGGCTCTTAAGCAAAATAAGTACGTCTGGGATAAGAGGGAAGGCCCTCTCATGAATCAGTAACAGGTTTAAAACAGGAAACAAGGATAGGAATAAATGGTCAGTTTTTACAATAGAGAGGCAAACAGTAGCAGAGTTCCCCAAGGATCTGTAGTGAGATCTATGCTGTTCAACATATTCATAAACGATCTGGAAAAAGGGGTGAACAGTGAGGTGGCAAAATTTGCTGACGATGCAAAATTGCTCAAGATAGTTAAGTCCAAAGATGATTGTGAAGAGTTACAAAGGGAACTCACAAAACTGTGTGATGGGCAACAAAATGGCAGATGAAATTCAACGTTGATAAATGCAAAGTAATGCACATTGCAAAACATAACCCCTACTATACATTCAAAATGATGGGGTCTAAATTAGCTGTTACCACTCGAAAGAGATCTTGGAGTCACTGTGGATAGTTCTCTGAAAACATCACTGAATGTGAAGCCTCAGTCAAAAAAGCAAACAGAATATTAGGAACCATTAGGAAAGGGATAGATAATAAGATAGAAAATATCATAATGCCAATATATAAATCCATGGTATGCTCACATCTTGGATACTGTGTGCTGATCTGGTTGCCCCACCTCAAGAAAGATATATTACTATTGGAAAAGGTACAGAGAAGGGTAACAAAAATGATTAGGGGTATGGAACAGCTTTTGTATGAGGAGAGATTAAAAAGACTGGGATTTTTCACCTCAGAAAAAAGATGGCTAAGGGGGAATATGATAGAGGCCTATAAAATTTTGACTGTTGTGGAGAAAGTGGATAAGGAAATGTTATTTACTCCTTCACATAACACAAGACCCAGGACTCACACAATGAAATTAATAGGCAGCAGGTTTAAAACAAACTAAAGGAAGTATTTCTTCACAAAACACAGAGTGAAGGCCAAACCCACAACAGGGTTCAGAAAAGAACTAGTAAATTCATGGAGGATAGGTCCATCAGTGGCTATTAGCCAGAATGGGCAGGGATGGTGTCCCTAGCCTCTGTCTGCCAGAAGCTGGAAGTGGATGATAGGGGATGGATCACTTGATGATTACCTGTTCTATTCAGTCCCTCTGAAGCACCTGGCATTGGCCACTGTCGGAAGATAGGATACTGGGCTAGATGGACCATTGGTCTGACCCACTATGGCTGTTCTTATGTTCTTAATACCCGTGGCTGACCCATGTCAGCTGAGTAGAGCTCATGGGGCTTGGGCTACGGGGCTGTTTAATTGTGGTATCGACATTGAGGCTTGGGCTGAAGCCTGAACTCTAGGACCATCCCTCCCTTGTGGGGTGCCAGAGCCTGGTTCCAGCCCGAGCCTGAATGTCTACACCACAGTTAAACAGCCTGTTGTGGGTTAGTGGGGGGTCCCTCCCCATCTGTGTCAGTGGGAGGCCACTCCGCCTAACTACGTCACTGGGCATTGCCCAGTCAGGGAATTAGCAGATCACAAGACTATATAGCTCTGGCCTGCAGTTCGGGCAGATCCACAAATGAGTCTCTGGGCCCCGGACCCTCAAGCAGGGCGGGGCAACAAACAGTTTATGCGACTGGTCTGCAATCAGGGTAGAGTGACAACCAGTTAGAGTCTCTAGTCTGCAATCAGGGCAGAGTAGCAAACAGTTATTAGCCCAGGTCCTCGGTCAGGGTGGGGCAGCAAGGAGTCTATGACTCTGGCCTGTACTCAGGGCAGAGCAGCAAGAGGGTAGGGCGTCCTAGCTCTGGCAGATGGCCAACAAACACAGGCCTCTTGGCCTAACGAGGGAAGACTACCACCCCAGGCGTGGGGTGGCAGAGGGTTGGGGGGCCAGGGCCCACCCGACTCTACTGGGTCAGCGGGAAATCCACCCACAACACACTGACTGGATTTCTGGCAGCAAGGCAGCCAGATTGGGGTCGGCTGCCCCTGGGCCACTTCCCACCCTGCCCTTGGGGTCTACCTGGATCCACGGGGGGGTCCTCCGGTTTGTCAGGGTAAAAGGACAGTGGCAGTCCCAGCAACTCCTCAGTGCCTTGGTCAGCTGGCAGCTCCAGCAGCTCTGGCCAGTCCTCAGCTCTGCAGGGGTCTGCTGCAGTCTCCCAGCTTGGGAGTGGTAGGAGGCATCTGTCTCCTTCGGCCGCTGCCCTCCAACTGAGCTCCAGGACCCACCCTTTATAATTCCTGTTCTGCCCACTGACTTCTGTTGGGAGACGTGAGCACAGCCTGGCTCTGCTCGCCTGGATTCAGAGAGTGGTCCCTCCCACTCTGGATCACCCCCTTAGTCCAAGCCCCGAGAACCCGAGTCAGCTGGCATGGGCCAGTCATGGGTGTTTAATTGCAGTGTAGATGTACCCTCTGTTTCTTTGTGAATCTAGCCCTAGGCACCTATCTGCTTCTATAGGTATCAAAATACCTTTACAAATCAGGCCCTATGTGCCTGCATCCCATTGTCTTTCAATGGGACTTACGCTCCTAACTCACTAAAGCATTTTTGAAAATTTTACTCATAGTCCAAGTGTTACCCAAGTTTTATCTATATTTTCCCTACAGAAATAAAATTGGCTGCTTATTGGGCATCACTTTGGAATGTGGGCAGTCTCTGTCTGAATATGTAACATTTTAGCCAAGATACATGCAAACAGGCTGGCAACTCTAACCCGTCCCCCGCCAGGCCGTGTCTGTCAGAAAGCTGCCAGTAATCACACAAGGAAGTTTATATTACTCTAAGTTTATATTACTCAGAGGATCAATAGAGGAGGCCTAATTCTTAGGCTTGAGTCCCAGTAGATTTATTTTCATTCCCTACTTTAGAAGACTTTAAGTGTGGCCATCATTGCATGATATGGATAAAACTGTATTACTAAGAATCCAAGGGTTTAATGATCGCTAACAGATTACAGTACCCCAGCTGATTTAAGTGGAACAATGAAACAGGGATAACCCATTTTTATAAGCTGTAAAATGAGGCCATATCCCTCATATCACAACTAAATATGTCAAAAATCCAGACTCAAATCCACTCTAGCTCCTTCACAAAGTATTGGCCTCAAAGCAGGAATTACTGGATGAAGGTTGCTGGGATGAAGGTTGCTGGGAGACTAGATGGTCATAGCCCTTTCTGCCTTGAAATGTATGGCCCCAGTTCTGCAGAGATTTATACTCGTGCTTAATGTTCTGCATTTTGAATAATCCCATTGATATGTAGTATCACAGCCTTTGAATCTGTAAAAACGTTTCAATGTTTGCTAATGGTTTAGCAAAGCCTTTCCCCTAGCATCCCTATTTTAAAGGACATACCATTCAATTTATACAAATCAGTAGTCACTCCCACTGATATTGTGCAAAACAATAACCAGCAGAATCCCACTTTAAAATAAGTACATCAGGTTCTAAGGGCCTTTAATATTCATGAAGTTAAAATCAATATTCTCCTGTGAATTTTTCATCTCTAACAAGTTTTACCCATATTTTTAGCCCCATTAGGAAAAAATCCTACACAAAGCCAAATCAATACCTGTGGGGGGGAAAAATTAAAAATTAGTTTTCTTAAACTACAGTTATCGAAGAAAAAAACCCATGCAGTTTAAAAAAAAACCAAATACAAGGTCATACATGCATGCATACAACAATAGGAAAAAAGAATGCAGGACATATTTACAGGATGGGGGAATGTATCCTGGAAAGGAGGACTGAAAAGGATTTGGGGTCATTGTACATAACCAAATGCACATGAGCTCCCAGTGCAATGCTGTGGCTAAGGGGCTAATGAGATCTTTGGGAATATAAATAGGTGGACGTTGAATCAGAGTAAAGAAGTGTGTGTGAGCATTAGAATCATAGAATATCAGGGTTGGAAGGGACCTCAGGAGGTCATCTAGTCCAACCCCCTGCTCAAAGCAGGACCAATCCCCAACTAAATCATCCCAGCCAGGGCTTTGTCAAGCCTGACCTTAAAAAACTCTAAGGAAGGAGATTCCAATACCTCCCTAGGTAACCCATTCCAGTGCTTCACCACCCTCCTAGTGAAAAAGTTTTTCCTAATATCCAACCTAAACCTCCCCCACTGCAACTTGAGACCATTACTCCTTGTTCTGTCATCTGCTACCACTGAGAACAGTCTAGATCCATCCTCTTTGGAACCCCCTTTCAGGTAGTTGAAAGCAGCTATCAAATCCCCCCTCATTCTTCTCTTCTGCAGACTAAACAATCCCAGTTCCCTCAGCCTCTCCTCATAACTCATGTGCTCCAGCCCCCTAATCATTTTTGTTGCCCTCCGCTGGACTCTTTCCAATTTTTCCACATCCTTCTTGTAGTGTGGGGCCCAAAACTGGACACAGTACTCCAGGTGAGGCCTCACCAATGTCCAATAGAGGGGAACGATCAAGTTCCTTCCTCTCCTGGCAATGCCCCTACTTATACAGCCCAAAATGCCGTTAGCCTTCTTGGCAACAAGGGCACACTGTCGACTCATATCCAGCTTCTCGTCCACCATAACCCCTAGGTCCTTTTCTGCAGAACTGCTGCCTAGCCACTCGGTCCCTAGTCTGTAACAGTGCATGGGATTCTTCCGTCCTAAGTGCAGGACTCTGCACTTGTCCTTGTTGAACTCTGCACTTGTCCTTGTCCATTATTTGAGTACTGTGTCCCGTTCTTGTGTCCACACTTGTAAAGGATGTTGAAACATTGGAGAAGGCTGAGAGGAGTTGCAACAATGATCCAAGATCGTGAAAACCTGCTTTGCAGTGAGATTCTTAAGGAGATCAATCCAGTTAGCTTATTAAAAGGAGGAGACTTGATGGGGTGGTTTCTAATAGGACAGTAGAGGATGCTTCATTTAGCAGACAAAGGTAGAACATGGTGCAATGGCTGGAAGATGAAGTTAGACAAATCAAAACTGGAAACAAGACACACATTTTTTAATAGTGAGGGTAATTAACCAATGGAACAGCTTTCCGAGAGACATAGCAAATTCATGAGCACAATGGAATCTTTACACTGAGATGAGGCATCTCTTTCAAAAAGATTCTCTAGTTCAAACACCAGTTATTGGGCTCTGTAGTGTCACTTACCTAGTGAGGAAGGAATAATTCCCTTTGCTGCAGAAATCCCTGGGTTAGGTTCTTTGGTGTGTGTGACAGTGGAAGTCAGACTAGATCAGGGGTAGGCAACCTATGGCACGCGTGCCGAAGGTGGCACGCGAGTTGATTTTCAGTGGCACTCACACTGCCCGGGTCCTGGCCACCAGTCCGGGGGGCTCTGCATTTTAATTTAATTTTAAATGAAGCTTCTTAAACATTTTAAAAACCTTATTTACTTTACATACAACAATAGTTTAGTTATATATTTTAGACTTATAGAAAGAGACCTTCTAAAAACGTTAAAATGTATTATTGGCACGCGAAACCTTAAATTAGAGTGAATAAGTGAAGACTTGGCACACCACTTCCGAAAGGTTGCTGACCTCTGGACTAGATGATCAGAGAGGTTGTGGAACAGTGCCATCCTGTGGGTGCTGTAGGTATTTAACAGAAAGTAGGCTAGAGAGAGACATGGAGACATTTTAGGGGTTCTCTGAGTAAGATGCTGAATCTGGTTTCTTCCATTATTTGTTGATGTAATTGTAAAATAAAACATTCAATCCTTACACCTTGAATGCAACTGCATTTTATGCAGAACAAGATGAAAGTTTACAGAGCGCACTCACTGCATAGCTGACAACGCAAACAGAATATGCATAAAACATGTATTTTACCAAGATAAATTATATTAGCATCTGCTACTGCAGTAGATACCCTCACATAAACAGGGAGGGAGTGGTGAATGCTAAATGTGAGTGCACCCCGATCCTAGAGTTGGAAGAAAGACAGCAAAAACTGAAAAAATTGGGTGCAAATACTGACCAAAGCAGCTCCAAAAGGGAAGCTGGATAGATAGCATGACAATAACCCTGAGTCACAGTTAGAGGTGTTTGTTTACTTCATGAAGGCTAGGACTATAACAATGTTTAAAAGGGGACTGGATAAATTCATGGTGGCTAAGTCCATAAATGGCTATTAGCCAGGATGGGTAAGAATAGTGTCCCTCGCCTCTGTTTGTCAGAGGATGGAGATGGATGGCAGGAGAGAGATCACTTGATCATTGCCTGTTAGGTTCACTCCCTCTGGGGCACCTGGCATTGGCCACTGTCGGTAGACAGATACTGGGCTAGATGGACCTTTGGTCTGACCCGGTACAGCCTTTCTTATGTTCTTATGTACTCAGAATTGAGAGGCTGTGTTTGTTAATGAACAAAAGCTGGAAATGGTCATTGATCCCAAGAGGGAAAGAAACTATTCATGTTGCCTTTCTGAATGAATTACTATCCAGTAAGAGAGAGTATTTTGCCTGTGCTCAGACAGCATCAGACCATTGAACTGTAGTTATGGCTGCGGCATTTTGCTGAGGGACTCAAAGCCAGATTTTTACAAGTGTTTGGGCACCTAAAGATGAATATGTTTTCCAAAGTTCAAAGTTTGCTCTGAGCTGCAGAAAATGGGTCTCTCCTCAGGCTTCCTGGGATCTCTGCATGCCTCATTGCCCACAATCAGATCTGGCAGAACACAGTCATGTCTGCAGAGAAGAAAAGAAGAAAGAAGAAAGGCCTTGATCCACAGCTGTGCCAGGAATTGTGCAAATGCTCGGGTTGGGGATACGATACATGGTGTCTCACAATGACCAATGGGTAAGGAACCCCACCATAGCAGTGCTCTCAGCACAGATAGACAAACACATGGGAGAGGTGGTGAGAGTTGCCAGAGCAGTGCTCTCCTCACAGTTAGATACAATGTGGGTCAGGTGCTTAGGGAAAATTCAAAAACTCTATACATCAGAAACCATGTCTGCCTTCAAGAGCTAACTGTTCTGAGAAATACATTGCCAATATTGGTCTGAAATAAAAATGGAATTGGCTTTCCCCTCTGAGCCTTGGGGTGTTCACTTCCCATGAATAGCCTGGGGAATGAGGTTATGGGCACTAGTGGTGCATAGAGTGAATTTAAAGCAAATATAGAAAATATTGGCGGAAACCCCATTTTAAACTGAGAAATGTGAGTGATCACCATGGAAACCTAGTTTTCAGGGCTATGTCTATTGGCTCAGGGAACAGGACAGACCATATGACCTACAAGGCCAGTAAAAGTAACCAATATGGTTTGAATTCAGAATATGCACAATGAAGTGCTCATGAAAAAGCTCAAGTCCAAGAATTAGTCACTGAATGATTCAGCCTTTTGGAATAATGAATATATGTAGGAAAGCTAGGACAAGTCACCTCTGGGCAGAGAGGTTATCACTGGGCTCTACAAGGCTCCTACACAACCTGCTTCTACATCTGTGTAATGGAGCAGGGGCTACTTGCTCTCCAACATCTCTGCATTTCAGTCTTTCCAGTGCTGAGGCTGAGAAGCAGTCTGGCTATGCTGGGCACTTGCTCACTCCTCTCAGGCATCTCCCCACCTTTCTTGAGAGGGATTTTCCCACCTGCTCTGTCTTCCTGCTGTCACTTGTCTCCATCTCTTTGCCTTCTATGTAGATCAGTGCTCTGCAGACAGTTATCTCTCTCTCTCTTGTAGCCCTTGGTGATGAGATGAGATTTGGTGATGCATATTCTGTCTGTTACATCATGTGTTACATCTAGACTGTTCACAGTGGTACCAGATGACAGAACAAGGAGTAATGGTCTCAAGTTGCAGTGGGGGAGGTTTAGATTGGATATTAGGAAAAACGTTTTCACTAGGAGGGTGGTGAAGCACTGGAATGGGTTACCTAGGGAGGTGGTGGAATCTCCTTCCTTAGAGGTTTTTAAGGTCAGGCTTGACAAAGCCCTGGCTGGGATGATTTAGTTGGGATTAGGTCCTGCTTTGAGCAGGGGGTGGGACTAGATACCTCCTGAGGTCCCTTCCAACCCTGATATTCTATGATTCTATGATTCTATGTGTGAGTGTCTGAATTATTCTTGTGACTGAGCTCTGGATATTGCCCTCAAGCATGTCTTCCTTCAGGAGGGGCCTGGACCAAAAATGGGAGCCCACTTCCTGCCATGTGTAGTGGTGCTGGGTTTCTCTGAGAGGGCTCCAGGGCTAGGAAGTTCCAGGTCCGGGGCTCACCTCCTGTGATTTCTCTGCTTAGCAGAAATTATTTAGGTCTTTCTCATGAAGGAAATCACTCTAATTATAAAGAGAGAACAGACATGCTGTGTATAAACCTCCCTGCTTCTCCCACATCTCCATTACTCACACCCTGCTTCCTGTTCACCAGTCACTCAGTATGCTGTCCCTACACATCCCATTGCTCAGTCACTACATCACCCCACACTCTACCTACCCCTTCACTGAGACACTGCCCTCCTCACTCACTCATTGCAATGGTGCAGATTGCGGCTTACATCTTATTGGGTAAGGGTTGAATATTTTTATTGTAAGGAAATATTGGGACATCCTGAACAGGGGATTTGTTACATGTTGCAATATAGAATTGTTACATCAGAACAGAATTGTCTCTACAGCATATTACAGTAATCATGCCTCAGAAGGAGCAGAAATAGGGTTTAACTCTAGCCTCGAGCTTCCCCTCTCACACTTACACCCTCTCAAAGCCAATTGGTTCCACTCCAAGTCTCCAATAAATCCATTCTTCCCCATTCTAGAAAATGACTGTTGATTTTGAATGCCTCAAATACAATCATAGAATATCAGGGTTGGAAGGGACCGCAGGAGGTCATCTAGTCCAACCCCCTGCTCAAAGCAGGACCAACCCCAACTAAATCATCCCAGCCAGGGCTTTGTCAAGCCGGGCCTTACAAACCTCTAAGGTTGGAGATTCCACCACCTCCCTAGGTAACCCATTCCAGTGCTTCACCACCCTCCTAGTGAAATAGTTTTCCCTAATATCCAACCTAGACGTCCCCCACTGCAACTTGAGACCATTGCTTCTTGTTCTGTCATCTGCCACCATTGAGAACAGCCGAGCTCCATCCTCTTTGGAACACCCCCCCCCCATCAGGTAGTTAAAGGCTGTGCTGTGCTTTAAAGCTATGCTTTAATCAAACAAAAATTATTTGGCTCAATACAGGGGAAACCGAGTTAAATTTAATGGCCTGTGATGTACAGGAGGTCACACTAGATGGTCTAATGATGGTCCCTTAAGAACATAAGAACGGCCAGACTGGATCAGACCAATGGTCCATCTAGCCCAGTGTCCTGTCTCTGACAATGGCCAGTGCCAGGTGCCCCAGAGGGAATGAACAGAACAGGGCAATTTTGAGTGATCCATCCCCTGTCGTCCAGTCCCAGCATCTGGCAGTTGGAGGTTTAGTGACACCCAGAGCTTGGGATTGTGTCTCTGACCATTCTGACTAATAGCCATTGATAGACCTATTCTCCATGAACTTACCTATTTTTTTTAATCCAGTTATATATTTGGCCTTCACAACATCCCATTTCAATGAGTTCCACAGCTTAACTGTGCTTTTTGTGAAGAAGTACTTCCTTTAGTTAGTTTTAAACCTGCTCCCTATTAATTTAATTGGGGGATATCATACAGGAAGATCTGGATGACCTTGTAAACTGGAGTAATAGTAACAGGATGAAATTTAATAGTGAAAAGTGCAAGGTCATGCATTTAGGGATTAATAACAAGAATTTTTGTTATAAGCTGGGGACGCATCAGTTGGAAGTAACAGAGGAGGAGAAGGACCTCGGAGTATTGGTTGATCACAGGATGACTATGAGCCGCCAATGTGATATGGCCGTGAAAAAAGCTAATGCGGTCTTGGGATGCATCAGGCGAGGTATTTCCAGTAGAGATAAGGAGGTGTTAGTACCGTTATACAAGGCACTGGTAAGACCTCATCTGGAATACTGTGTGCAGTTCTGGTCTCCCATGTTTAAGAAGGATGAATTCAAACTGGAACAGGTACAGAGAAGGGCTACTAGGATGATCCGAGGAATGGAAAATCTGTCTTATGAAAGGAGACTCAAAGAGCTTGGCTTGTTTAGCCTAACCAAAAGAAGGCTGAGGGGAGATATGATTGCTCTCTATAAATATATCAGAGGGATAAATACCAGGGAGGGAGAGGAATTATTTAAGCTCAGTACCAATGTGGACACAAGAACAAATGGATATAAACTGGACATTAGGAAGTTTAGACTTGAAATTAGACGAAGGTTTCTAACCATTAGAGGAGTGAAGTTCTGGAACAGCCTTCCAAGGGGAGTAGTGGGGGCAAAAGACATATCTGGCTTCAAGACTAAGCTTGATAAGTTTATGGAGGGGATGGTATGATGGGATAGCCTAATTTTGGCAATTAATTGATCTTTGACTATTAGCGGTAAATATGCCCAATGGCCTGTGATGGGATGTTAGATGGGGTGGGATCTGAGTTACTACAGAGAATTCTTTCCTGGGTGTCTGGCTGGTGAGTCTTGCCCACATGCTCAGGGTTTAGCTGATCGCCATATTTGGGGTCGGGAAGGAATTTTCCTCCAGGGCAGATTGGCAGAGGCCCTGGGTTTTTTTTGCCTTCCTCTGGAGGATTCTCTGCACCTTGAAGTCTTTAAACCACGATTTGAGGACTTCAATAGCTCAGACATATGTTAGGGGTTTGATACAGGAGTGGGTGGGGGAGATTCTGTAGCCTGCGTTGTGCAGGAGGTCAGACTAGATGATCATAATGGTCCCTTCTGACCTTAAAGTCTATGATTCTATGAATTCTTGTGTCAAGTATTAGGGGGTAGCCGTGTATCCACACGTTAGTCTGTATCCATAAAAACAAAAAGGAGTCCGGTGGCACCTTAAAGACTAACAGATTTATTTGGGCATAAGCTTTCGTGGGATGCATCTGAAGAAGTGGGTTTTTTACCCACGAAAGCTTATGCCCAAATAAATCTGTTACTAATTCTTGTGTTATGTGAAGAGGTAAATAACACTTCCAAATTCACTTTCTTCATGATCTTATAGACTTCTACCATATCCTGCCGTAGTCATCTCTTTTCTAAGCTGAACAGTGCCAGTCTTTTTAATCTCTCCTCATATGGAAGCTATTCCATATCCCTAATAATTTTTGTTGCCATTCTCTGTACCTTTTCAAAGATAGAGCGAATAGAACTGCATGAAATACGTAAGGTGTGGGCATACCATCTATGTATATATTGGCATTATGATATTTTCTGTCTTATTATCTATCCCTTTCCTAATGGATCCTAACATTGTTAGCTTTTTTGACTGCCGCTGCACAGACGTTTTCAGAGAACTATATACAATGACTCCAAGATCTCTTTCTTGAGTGGTAACATCTAATTTAGACCCCCATCATTTTTTATGTACAATTGGGATTATGTTTTGCAATGTGCATTACTTTGCATTTATCAACATTTAATTTCATCTGCCATTTTGTTGCCCAGTCACCCAGTTTTGTGAGATCCTTTTGTAACTCTTTGCAGTCTGCTTTGGACTTAACTATCTTGAGCAATTTTGTATCATCAGCAAACTTTGCCACCTCACTGTTCACCCGTTTTTCCAGATTGTTTATGAATATTTTGAACATCATAGATCTCACTACAGATCTTTGTGGAATCCTGCTGCTATTTGCCTCTCTCTATTGTAAAAACTGAACATTTATTCCTACCTTTTGTTTCTTGTCTTTTAAACCTGTTACTGATTCAGGAGAGGACCTACCCTCTTATCCCAGAACTGCTTACTTTGCTTAAGAGCCTTTGGTGAGGGATCTTGTCACAGGCTTTCTGAAAGTCCAAGCAGACTATATTGACTGGATCACCCTTGTCCACATCCTGGTTGACCCCCTCAAAGAATGCTAATAGATTGGTGAAGCATGATTTCCCATTACAAAAGCCACGTTGCCTCTCCCCAACATATTGTGTTCATCTAGGTCAGGGGTCGGCAACCTTTCAGAAGTGGTGTGCCGAGTCTTCATTTATTCACTCTGATTTAAGGTTTCACATGCCAGTAATACATTTTAACATTTTTAGAAGGTCTCTTTCTAGAAGTCTATAATATATAACTAAACTATTGTTGTATGTAAAGTAAATAAGGTTTCTTAAATGTTTAAGAAGCTTAATTTAAAATTAAATTAAAATGCAGAGCCCCCCGGACCGGTGGCCAGGACCCGGACAGTGTGAGTGCCAATGAAAATCAGCTCGCGTGCTGCCTTCGGCACACGTGCCATAGGTTGCCTACCCCTGATCTAGGTGTTTGATAATTCTGTTCTTTACTATAGTTTCAACAAAAATTTGCCTGGTAGTGAAGTTAGGTTTAGTGGGCTATAATTGCCAGGATCGTCTCTGGAGCCTTTTTTTTTTAAATGGCATTACTTTAACTATCCTCCAGTCATCTGGTAGAGGCAGATTTAAGCGATAGATTACATACCAGTAGTTTTGCAATTTCATATCTTTGTTCCTGCAGGTCCTGGTAACTTATTATTTTTAATTGATCATTTGTTCCAAAACCTCCTCTAGACACCCCAATCTGGGACAGTTCCTCAGATTTGTCACCTAAAAAGAATGGCTTGGGTCTGGGGATCTCCCCCATGCCCTCTGAAGTGAAGACTGATGCAAAGAATTAATTTAGCTTCTCTGCAACAACCTTGTGTTCCTTGAGTGCTCCTTTACCACCTCGAGCGTTCAGTGACCCCACTGACTGTTTGGCAGCTTCCTGCTTTTGGTAAACTTAGAAAAACTCTGGCATTCTGGCCATTAACTCTATGTCCTTTTGAGACCTGAGCCTGATTTTCAGAGGTGCTAGTCATCTACAACTCCAACCTAAGTCAGTGGGATATGTGGGTGCTCAGCACTTCTAAAACCAGGTCTGTAGGGGTCTCAAGTTGGGCATCTAGAATTAGAGGTCACTTTTGAAACATTTGGTC
Organism: Platysternon megacephalum; assembly: GCA_003942145.1. Taxonomy (NCBI): domain Eukaryota; kingdom Metazoa; phylum Chordata; order Testudines; family Platysternidae; genus Platysternon; species Platysternon megacephalum. The sequence continues at coordinate 23,816 of QXTE01000350.1, forward strand.
CAGGATTCTGCCCTAGCCAGGAGCACCATGCTTGTCTCTCCTGCTGCAATGCCCAGGTGCCAGGCAGGTTGAAATGAAGTCCAGAAGAGTGGTAAGAGTTCATACAAGAGCCAAGATATCCAATCCAAGGGGAAGATACAGCAAGGCAATTGGTGGGGTTGGGTGAGGCAGCAAAACAGGATGGGTGTGGGCAGCAAGGTCAAGCAAGGTCCAAGCAGCAACTGGAGGGCAATGACTTGTTGCTCAGACAAGGCTAGAAAGGAAGCAGGAAGTTTATATATGGTCACCAGCCAATCAGAGTAATGGGTATTGATTTTGCACCCATGATTTTATTTAAGGCATGGTAGTCCACGCAGAGGACAGGGGCCCAGCTGGGGAGACGGACTGTTGAATAAAATCCTTTTTCAGATTCTCATGGATATAGTTCTTAAGAGCTACCATTTCAGGCTCAGACATGGAGTATAATTGCCCAAATAGTATCTTGGCATTGGGATGCAAATCAATCGGGCAGTCATATTCACAGTGGTGGGACAAGGTGTCTGAGTTCCATTTTTTGAACACGTTTGTGAATTATTGGTATCTCATGGGGAGAGAAATGGCTGACCCTACAAGTAAGGAAGCCCATTCAGCTGCTCAAGCCCATGCACCCCTCAACATACCTGAAACCCAAATGGGTCTGGCTGGGGATTATGGGAACCTGGGCCACAGGGCCAAAAGGCAGCTGGTTTAGCAGTACTACAAGTTAAATGTCACAATGTGCTGCCACCAGGAGATACTTGGCCAGCCAGGGGATTCCATGTATCACAGGAAAGTGTGGTGACTGCATTAGGCTGAACTGAAGGAGTTCACAGTGTCTGTGACGGTTTCCCCCCTTTCAAGATGCAACCTGATGTGCTGAGATACCACTGAGCCCACCTGTTCTGCCAGCCTGGGCACCCTTTTTACCTGTCTTGCTGAGCCAGGCTATTAAGCCTCCTCCAACACACACAGAGGCAGGGCCACACCCAACTGCAGAATGACACAAACACTGAGACCAACTCTGGGAAGACTCAGCTTAAGGGATTTGCCCCAGCACTCGGGTGTCCACCTCCCTTGGAGCGCTGACCCAACGGGATATTATGAAACCTGCCTCCTCCCTTGTGGAGGCACAAATGGGGTTATATTATAAACAAGAAATAAAGTTTATTAACTACAAAAGGTGAATTTTAAGTGGTTAAAGAGATAGCAAATGGAACAAAGCAGATTACTAAGCAAATAAAACAAAACACGCAAACTAAGCTTGTTTCACTAAAGAAATTGGTTACAAATAGTAATTTCTCACCCTAGATATTGTTGCAGGCAGATTACAGAAGTCTTGAAAGGCTGCTGCACTGGTCTCCAGCTTGTGACCTCGGGTATTATTACTCACAAGCTAGACGCCCTTCCAGCTTGGGCTCAACCCTTCTCCCCCCGGCTCAGTTCTTGCTTCCAGGTGTTTTTCAGTGTCTCTTTGGGAAGGTAGAGGAGAACCACGATGATGTCACTTCCCTGCCTTATATCACTCTTGTGTAAGGCAGGAACCCTTTGTCTTCCAGTAGAAAAACACTGGCATTCCAAAAGGTGAGGAGGGGTATCCAGTCCCAGGTGATTTGGACCCATTTCTCTGCATGGCTGTGGCAGCCATTGCTCGTAGGCTGTCTCGAGCGTCCACAGGAAGACTAAGCTCTTTAACAGTCCATTGTCTTTGCTGATGGGCCATTAGCACTGTCTGGCTTTCTCATTGTTGTACCTGAAGGGCTAGTTGGGGGTGACACACAAAGTAACCCATTTGAAATACAGATACATACTCAATTTTCCTAACTTCAGATACAGAAATGATAGAGGCATACAAATTGGATATCACATTCAGTAAATCATAACCTTTCCAATGATATCTTACATGAGCCACCTTGCATAAAGGACATCTCAATTATGTCATACCCATATCATACGCATATTTTCATAAAGAATATGGAGTCTAATGTCACAGTGTTCCCCATGTACAGTGTCCAGAACAATGGCTTCCTGACTGACAGGATCAGAGGCGATCTGTCTGTACAGGGAGACCAAGTGCTTGGGCTACAGTGGCATCCATGAAATGAGCCCTTGCCCCAGGTCAGTCAAAGCCCACTGGAGGGGAAAAGCTTGTCTGGAGCCCTGAAATTGGAATTGTAGTGGGAGCTGTAAGTGAGGGAATTATTTTGAGGAGGCGGGGCAGATGTCTGGAAGGGCTTGGCGAGTGGGGTCTCCTATGTTACCTAGGCTCCACCCCCTGAACAAGGGTGGGCAGGGGCATTTTTCTGAAGCCGTGTGATTTGGGGCTTTGGCTGGACAGACAAATGCCACATGGCCCATGGTGCCACAGTAAAAACATAAATTCTCTCACCACCGGTGTCCCCATTCAGAAGGGTCCAGCTGGGCTTGAACTGAGTCCACCTGCTTGGGCTCAGGCTGGGGGGTTTCAGGTGGAACCTGGGCACAAAATGGGTCCTCTTGCATTACTGCTAACTCAAATGTCAATCCAAATACCAAGTCCAATGACGGCATTGAGTCCCGTGTGGGGTTAGTCTTTTATCTCATTGATGTAGCTGGGCTGGCTCATTCCAAGCCATAGCTGCTGCCAGGCATCGGAAGCAGCCCACATACAATGCTGCTTATCCTGGGGCCTGACGGAGCCTCTGTAAGGCTGCTTCTGCGGTATGGGCCTGATGTGAATCGTCGAAAATAGTTGCTAAAGCCCCCAGGAAGGAGTCCCAGCTATCCAACATAAGATGATCCATTCCAACAGGGGAAATACCCAGTCTAGGGCTTTGCCAGTGAGGACATTAAAGACCAGGCCTACCTTGGCCTGGTCTCTCACATAGACATGGGGCTGCAACATATATACAAGCCTGCATAGACTTGTAAAACTTACTGCAGGTACCATCGTAATGCTCCAGGAAAGGCACCATGGGCTTGGATACTGAGGAAACTGTAGGTGATGGGGCTGGAGAAAGCATTCCCATTTGCAGCTCTGTAATCCGTTCCTGAAGGATGAGGATTTCTGCCTTGAGCTGGTCTGCTGTGGCCTGTAGGGCTTGGTTTTCTGCTTGTTGATTTGCTCCTGGGGATTTGATGGTCCAGAGGGTGCCAGTGATGCTGCTCCTGCAGGTTCCATGTCCCCTTTCCTTGGAGAAGGGGTCAGACTAGGAGGAGATTGATTGGTAATCTGGACTGCCCTTCAACCTTCATGACCCCTGGGCATTATTACAGTTTGCTCAGAGTTCACACAAGAGGTCCAATAGCCAGTGTACCCAATCCCAGCAGAAAGTACAGTACAGCAGCTGGCGGGGTCAGGTGAGGCAGCAAGAAAGGATCAGGCAGGGTCTGAGTAGCAACTAGCAGGCAAGTCTTGCTGTTCAGACAAGGCCAGAAAGGAAGAAGGAAGTTTATATATAGTCACAACTAATCAGGGTCAAGACCATGTGGTCAATCGGGAAGCAGGTTGGGGAACCCTTAAAGTTGGCCCACCCATGTCTGTGAATTCCCTGGTACTTTGATGAGTCAGTGTGGTATGATGGCCCAGGCTGCTGCCCACGGGGTCTGGGTTAAAGAGCAGGGTCCTGAACCCTTGCCTAGCAGCTGTTCTGTCAAGCTCACTTTTGTGTCAATCAAAGAAGAAGCTGGGAGGTGAGATTTGTCAGGACTAAGTCCACAGCAGAACTCTGCCTGGGTGAGTGAGGCAGGGCCACATCCTCTGCTATTAGCTAATGGATAAAGCTGTCTGAACTGACTCTCTTATCACATTGATTTGTTCATCCTGCTTCCCTGCAGCAACTCCCCACTCATTGCCCAGCCTCCTCTTTGTCACCCAAATGCTACAACCTTGAGATCTTCACCAGACCCCAGTTTCCCCCACCCCTCCCTACACAAATTATAATTGTGATGGATTGGATCACAGAAACCCCCTTGGGAGCTGCCAACCGATGTGCAAAGGCTACCTCTGTTCCTGTTCTCCCTGCCAGCTCAGTGGCTTCAGCTCCCTGTCTTGGTGAAGCCAGACACACCCGTCTGCTCCAGCACAGACTCAGGGTCTGAATTACCTGTCCCAAAGCTGCAGGTTTACCTGAAAACAGCTCACAGAAGTGTGCTTGCCTTTAGCACTCAGATGCCCAATTCCCAATGGGGTCTAAACCCAAATAAATCCGTTTTACCCTGTATAAAGCTTATACAGGGTAAACTCATAAATTGTTCGCCCTCTATAACACTGATAGAGAGATATGCACAGCTGTTTGCTCCCCCAGGTATTAATACATACTCTGAGTTAATTAATAAGTAGAAAGTGATTTTATTAAA